>CAJHQP010005024.1:0-49534 GCA_905132765.1 Moricandia arvensis | reverse complement strand
TTTTTTGAAAAAATCGTCTTAATGTCAACAAAAAATCGTCTTAGTTATCCACACAAACAATAATATTCTATAAAATATCTAATTTTCACCTGGCGATTTTTAGAATATTGGGTAGAACGTATCATAGGATATAACAAGTTTTTTGTATAGGATATATCCATAATAAACCAAACTTTCGGGTAAATATGCAATAAACTATAGTTAGAGAACTCATAGCACGTCAGAATCGAAGTGATCTTGATGATCCTCTTCTCTCACACAAAACCCTAACTCTGATCGATCGAATTCACCAGCGCCGAGATAATGGCCAACAGTAATCTACCCAGAAGAATCATCAAGGTTCATTTCCCAATCTCGTTTCTGATCTCATTAGACGAATCTCTCTAACTCTTACTTTCAATTGCCATCTGATAGGAAACTCAACGTCTGCTTAGTGAACCGGGTAAACGAGATCTTCCCTGAAAAGTTTCAATTTTGATGTAAAGGGTATGCTAAAAATGTGATTTTTTAAGCGAAGGTTCATCGTTTTGGTTGTTGCAGCTCCTGGGATAAGTGCATCTCCATCTGAGGATAACATGAGGTACTTCAACGTTATGGTTCTTGGTCCTTCACAATCACCTTATGAAGGTAATGAATGTGATTGTGAAATAGAGTTTTTAAGTACTTCCTCAATGCATAGTCTTCTTGCTTTGAGGTTACATCATTTTTATCTGGAGTCATGGTTGCTAAGTTTGTAGATTATGAGCTAACTGTACTTGAGTTGTATTATCTCACATTTTGAATTTGATGTATTTCATATTTAGTCATAGGTAAGGGGCTACCTGTATAAGGATGCTGAGTTTAGTTTTCACTCTTTTTTTGGTGCTCTCCTTTGAATTAAGTGGACTCATCATGCTAATCATTTGCTTCATTCTATTTTTCGTAGGAGGAGTTTTTAAGCTGGAGCTCTTTTTGCCTGAAGAATACCCTATGGCTGCTCCCAAGGTAAAGTTTCTTGGATTGGAGTTTCTATGTTTCGTTTTTTCGAGAAAAATTGTGATGCAGTTATGCAATCTGATGGTGAGTTGATTGTAAGTAGGACTAGTTCTAAGACTCTAGCTAATAAGTAAATTTGTCTGATGGAATATATGTAAATGCACCAAATGATCTCTGGGAGAGTTGCATCTGGTTTGGATTATGACAGACCCCGAATGTAATGTTGCATTTCCTGTCATTGTTTCTCTTTTCGTAGAGGTATATTCAGTTTTTTTAACATCAGATTTTGAATGAAAATTGTTTGTATAGAGAGTTGCATTTTTCGATGCTTGAAATACTCGCGGGCTCTTTTGATGATTTGAGTTGGAACAGGTTAGGTTTCTCACCAAGATATACCATCCTAACATTGATAAGGTCTGATCCTAACTCCTTCCTCTGTTTTCCCTTTGCCATTCACGAAACATTATACATGTTCTTAAACTTGTTTATTTGCAGCAACAGCCTTGGAAGAATCTGTCTTGATTATTTGGAAAGACAAATGGAGCCCTGCTCTTCAAATACGAACAGTGCTACCTAAGGTACGTATTGAAGTTGCATTACGATTAGGATTCTCCCCCCTGCCACAAACCATAGGTTTCTTATTCTATTGATGTGTTGTCCTGAAAAAAAAAAAGTATTTCAGCTCCTTCTGAGTGCACCAAACCCTGATGATCCGTTATCTGAGAACATCGCTAAGCATTGGAAGGAGTAATGCAGGCCAGAAAGCTGTGGGAGAACAGGTAATGGTAGATTTAAACCATGAAACTCTGAACTTTAACTAGTTACTAACCCTGTGTTGGTATTCTGCCGCAGCTAAGGGAATGGACTCGTCTTTATGCAAGCGGTGCATGATGGATTGGAGAGTGAAAAGATCTCATTCATCCCAGAATAACATTTACATTGCGGGGGAAATCTATCAACATCAAAGTTATGAAAAGTTTTATATTTTTCGCTGCTTCTCCCCTCTCATAATGGTAAAAAAGTTGTATCTCTCTGATCATTGTATCATTACTAGGGTCAAGCTCAATTTACTGTACTTGAAACTCGTCCAAGTTCGCGTGGATTCAAAGGATCTCCTCTCTACTTTGTCAAAGCTCTGTAGATTCGTATTCATGAGATGATGACAAACACGCCAAACATTCTGCAATTAGCTCATTGCATTAGAAATGACATAGATAAGGTCATTGTATCATAGGACATAAGTCCGGTCGGAGAAAGAAGAATAGCTTTACAATTACAAACCATACCACAAAACTAAGTCATAGATCCACATCCATCAAAATCATCATCCTACTCCATATATCATTACCATAAAACCACCAACCAAAAGGAATCATCATCTCTAGAGAGCCAAAAGCCACCAACCAAGAACACACTTCAGATTTCATGAAAAAATATTGACGAAGCCGAAGTGAAACAGTGAGAGATACGTCTACCAAGTTAAAACCCAATAAGAAAAGGCGTTGTAGCTGAGCCGTCTTTTATTAATGTAATATTCCATGTGTCATAACAGTTTGTTGAATCGTGAGTATGTATAAATGCATATCAGCTCGCAGGTTCAGTTCCCATTGACAACACTTATTGCATACTGTTTTATTTGATACACCGTAGTCCCAGAACTAACGTAAAGCATAACAAATTTACAGTCTCAGGATCTGAAAAGATCTGGCGTGAAGCTGTTCAATATCATTACATTTTTTCACCAGGAAATATTACCAATGGTGTGTACAGAAGGGGTCGCCCCTTTTGAGGCTATGAACATGTGAACATGAGAAAACTAAAAAAAAAAAAACAAAAGCTAAACACATTATGTATCAGAATGTGCTTCTTGTTCTAAAACCTCGCCGTTTGCTAGCTTCAGTACGCAGCTTCCAAGAGGTTGAGAACTCTGACAGAGCATGGAGAGACAGAACATGCATAGTCCTGTTTCAAGGTAGAATACTAGTCAGAAACCACTTGGCAATATTTGACACAAGCAAGCGAGAAGTGTTTATCAACTGAATGCAACAATGTGTCTAAACTTCTTCTACTAATGTTTCCTTCAGGAAAGATTTTGTGTCTATTTTTTCGTTTACCAGTCACTTGCATCTACACTCTAACTAACACAAGAGTTTGAATAAAAGAACATGGCCAATTCCTATTCAATCTGACATGATATTTGTAAGTAATAGTATTCATCAAGTACCAACACGCTCTTCTACATTGTGACATTTTGTACAGGCAAAATGTGGATGCTTTTTTTACCTGCATAAGCAACGGTTACACCTGATATGAGTCTTCCTAGAGCTGATAAGAAGTATAAGCAGATTACAACCTAAAAGAAAACGCGTCACAGGAATATCATCAGTATAAAACACAATGGCTATTTTATTAATGCTAAATGGTAGAGACAGTAATCAATTGATGCTAATGCATTTAGATATACGAATGATAGCATCTAACATATTGTAAACTGGCAAACTACACTTGCCTTGACAAAAAGCCTCTTGTCGTGTCCTGTTGCTGCAACCCTAAGAACGGCCTCTGCTGCTCCAACAGTATTAGCTAAGCGCGCAACGATGGTACTTGCTGTGTCCTGTGATATTTGCCACTCTAGTGGATCCACTGGAACCCTTTTGAGAAAGAAAAAAAGTCATAAAATCAGTAAAAATCACGTGGTTGAAAGAACCAAAAGAACTTTTGAGTACAGAAGATCATCATGGCATCGTTAGAACTACGACTCATAATACATCAATCACAGAGAACCATCACAAAACCAATCGAAAGCAAATCAAACAAGGAAGATACCTAATTGCCTATACCAGTGTTCATTATAAAGTCGAAACCTTTGTGGAGAGAGGGTAAACTTACGAGACATTGAGTTGTCGAAAAAGGAGACCGAGAATGGCGAGTGAGCATAAGAGAACGATGAGTACATCGGCGAACAGAGAGAGAATAGTCGCGTTGCGATATGCGCAGTGGTAATACACTAGCGTCCCGCTTATCAGCAACCCCATCGCCTTCCCTACTTCTCCCATCTTTCTCCCCCTAAACTTTATTCACTTCCAGATTTTTCCCAGAGATTGTTTTTTTTCCCGGAAAATAAACTGATTTTTTTTCTGGCTTGATTCAGACAAGAGATTCTCAAGCATGTGTGTCTTAACGAAATACAGAAAGGAAGAAAGACGGAAACATCATCATTAACGGACCCGCACTTATTGGGCCATACATAATATTATAAAGCCCATAAATAATCTGCCACGTGACAACTAAGCACAGAGCCGTATCCACGGAAAACATTATAACGAACCCCGTTAAAAAGAAAAAAATGTACCACGTGGCAACTGTGCACAAGGACGAATCCACAAGTGTAACGTGCACCGTCATGTAGAGGATCTCTACATGATTTTGTCAAACCAGATCATCTCTTCTACAACTCCTTCCATATCAATACGTGCTTCCTCTCTCTCTCTTTTTGTGACCACTCTTCCTGGTTAGTATCTCTATCTCTCTCTCTCTCTCTCTCTCTCGATCGCTGATCTTGATTAGAGGTTTTGACTAACCATTACTGATCGGTGTATTTGATCGGTTTTGTAGGAGGTGAATTTTGTTTTCCTGGTCGATCGGATTTGAATCTCTGATTTGCTACGAAAATGCCTGCGTTTTACGGAGGAAAGCTCACGACCTTCGAGGATGATGAGAAGGAGAGCGAGTATGGTTACGTTCGCAAGGTATCGTCGATCTGATATCATTTTGGTTTGTTTCTGAACGATGTATAGATGTTAAGTCGATCTGCTAAGTAGACCTTGAATCTGTTGAGTGTTGATTACGTCTTTGTTTAGCATTCTGATCTGATCTGATAGTTATTAGTGGTTTGACATTTTGTTTCGTGATGAGATTGGTGAGATATATACAAGTTTTTGCGATTCAGGTATCAGGTCCCGTCGTTGTGGCTGATGGTATGGCTGGTGCTGCTATGTATGAGTTAGTGCGTGTTGGTCATGATAATTTGATTGGAGAAATCATCCGTCTTGAAGGAGATTCCGCCACCATCCAAGGTTTGTTGGCTCATCTTCTTGCTGTAATATACTAGGATCTAACGTTCTATATATTAACTGATGTTTGTGAACTTCAGTTTACGAGGAAACAGCTGGGTTGACTGTTAATGATCCTGTTCTTCGAACACACAAGGTTCGTTAGTTCTCTATCTTGGTTTTGTTTCTTTGGGGTTGTTTGTCTGCAGCTAATATAGATTTTTATTTTCCTGGATCTTCAGCCTCTTTCTGTGGAGCTTGGACCAGGAATATTGGGAAACATCTTCGATGGAATTCAGGTTCGGTTGGATTTTGAATCTTGCCAGACATGAAACTTAAAAACTTTTATGTTTCGTTTTAATATTACAAACCGGAGGCTCTGGTTTCTCACGATTCTTTGGTTTCATTTCTGTAAATATCACAGAGGCCTTTGAAGACTATTGCGAAAAGATCTGGTGATGTGTACATCCCTCGTGGTGTTTCTGTTCCTGCTCTTGATAAAGATTGTCCTTGGGAGTTCCAGCCCAATGATTTTGGTATATGTTTTACTGTCGCATATATATTTCTATGGAAGTGTTCATATGGTCTTTTTCTTGATGTCAACTGAATTTACTTGGTTACAGTCGAGGGAGACACAATAACTGGTGGTGATTTGTATGCTGTAAGTTTATTGGCCTTCTTATTCTAATCTTGGCCTCTTGGGAAGGGAATATATCTCACATTGTTACCCTGGAAATAGATTTTTATTTTCTGATAGTCAACCATAACTTTGGAATGCAGACCGTCTTTGAGAACACTCTGATGACTCACCGTGTCGCCCTTCCTCCCGATGCCATGGGAAAGATCACTTACATTGCTCCAGCTGGTCAATACTCCCTGAAGGTTTGAGTTTTGCTTTCTCTCAAAAGACAAAAATAAACACATTCAAAAATTCTTTCTTTTCCTGATCTATCGGTAACCACTTCCTGTTGGAAAAAAGATTGACTTTCTGCTCATGGTTGTTCAACGGCGTTTTTCATATGACAGGATACAGTGCTAGAGCTTGAATTCCAGGGGGTTAAGAAATCGTACACCATGCTTCAGGTTTGAGCATATCTTTAATCTTTCTACTTGCAAGCGCAGACGTTTAGCTATTAGATTCACTTCATAAAATTTGTTTGGTTGTTAATGTTTCAGAGCTGGCCTGTACGTACGCCTAGGCCAGTTGCATCCAAACTTGCTGCCGATACTCCTCTACTTACGGGACAGGTGATTACTCTTTTAATTTTAATGCAGTGGTCATAGTCATTCGAAATGTTGCTGATACTTTCTTCTCCCTGTTTTCAGCGTGTCCTTGATGCCACTTTTCCCTTCTGTTCTTGGTGGAACCTGTGCCATTCCTGGTGCTTTTGGTTGTGGGAAACTGTTATCAGTCAGGCACTTTCCAAGGTAGGCTGTGACACTTGGGTTTTGATCTACTTTATTACTGGATGTAGAGTTTCCGGAGCTAATTTGTTCTTATACATAGTACTCCAACTCCGATGCTGTTGTCTACGTTGGTTGTGGAGAGAGAGGAAATGAAATGGCTGAGGTATACCTCTTCTCATTCTGAATATGCATATTGGTCACACACATAAGAAATATGGTCTGATGATCCTGAGGAATCTGTCATAAATTAGGTTCTTATGGACTTCCCACAATTGACAATGACGTTGCCTGATGGTCGTGAGGAATCTGTCATGAAACGTACTACACTGGTTGCCAACACCTCTAACATGCCTGTGGCTGCTCGTGAAGCCTCAATTTACACAGGTAATTTCAGGCTTGTAGGTCTAGTAGTTTTTGAAGATTCCCGTTTCCCATCTTTTTGTGACAAACTGCACATACAAACCCTTGTTATTACGAACCCTCATTTTTTTTTACATTGTGAACGCTAGGAATCACTATCGCTGAATATTTTAGAGATATGGGCTACAATGTTAGTATGATGGCAGACTCAACGTCCCGTTGGGCAGAAGCATTGAGAGAAATTTCAGGGCGGCTGGTAATCTCTTGCTCTCACCTTTTCTGTATGGATTTTCGTGTTGTCCTGCTACTCTTTTTTTCATCAGTTTCTTGACACCTTCGTTGCTTTGTTTGCTAGGCTGAAATGCCTGCCGACAGTGGATATCCTGCCTATCTAGCAGCACGTTTAGCATCTTTCTATGAACGTGCTGGTAAAGTAAAATGTCTCGGTGGACCAGAGCGTGATGGAAGTGTCACAATTGTTGGTGCTGTTTCACCTCCTGGTGGAGACTTCTCAGATCCTGTGACTTCTGCAACCCTTAGTATTGTGCAGGTGATTATCTAGTTCTGTTTCCCTATCTTCCATTATGCACGTCCATAATCAGATATGCTACGCCAGATGAACCAGATGGTGTTAAATTTGTATATATTAGCATACTCTTATGTACTTTGTAGTGCTTACTCATTCATTTTTGTTGTTTTTTAATCTGCAGGTCTTCTGGGGTTTGGACAAAAAGCTTGCCCAGAGGAAGCATTTTCCTTCTGTTAACTGGCTGATTTCCTACTCAAAGTATTCGACGGTATGCTTAAATATTCCCGGTCTTCTTCAAACTTGTTGTGGTGTACTATCTCGAAGATCTTGTATATATTTAAAAAGCTGCTTGGTTTTCTCAGGCATTGGAATCTTTCTATGAGAAGTTTGATCCAGATTTCATCAACATCAGGACAAAGGCTAGAGAGGTGTTGCAGAGGGAAGATGATCTTAATGAAATTGTCCAGGTACGTCACCTAAATGTCTTAATCTTGTAAACTAACAATGTTGTGACTAGTGAATTCTGGTCTCTTAGCGATAATCTTGGCATACGTGACTCAAGTTATAGAAGAAAATCACACTTAGCGGATAATTTTTTTTTCTCAAGGAACTTATTTGACCTGTGCAGCTTGTGGGAAAAGATGCGCTAGCGGAAGGTGACAAAATCACCTTGGAAACAGCTAAGCTATTGAGAGAAGACTACCTTGCTCAAAACGCTTTCCACGCCCGTAAGATTTGTTGTCGGCCTTCGTTTGCTTTACTTCTCTTTCAACGGGATATTTACTCTTGAATGTTTTGGATGAATGTTGACAGGTATGACAAATTCTGCCCATTCTACAAGTCTGTGTGGATGATGCGTAACATTATCCATTTCTACAACCTAGCCAATCAGGTAATATATGCGTTTGGGTAAATTAGTTTTTCTAGAAGGCAAAGTAAGTGTTCGGCTACACGATAAGGTTGTAACTCGGTCTGAAATGTTGGATGGGGTGATGCAACAGGCGGTTGAAAGAGCAGCTGGAATGGACGGTCAAAAGATAACTTACACTCTCATCAAGCATCGCTTGGGAGATCTTTTCTACCGTCTAGTGTAAGCAAACTATGTTTTCATTTAAAGCCCCGCTCAACTTCTCCATGAATCAATCATTAGATAGCTTCTCTAGTGAAGTGTGTCTGAAACTGAAGTTGTGAATCTATAATGGAAACAACAGGTCACAGAAGTTCGAAGATCCAGCAGAAGGGGAGGCTGTGCTTGTGGGTAAATTCAAGAAACTGTACGAGGATCTCAGTGCTGGATTCCGTGCCTTGGAGGATGAAACTCGGTAAGCTATCAGAGAGTCTCCATAAGTCTAAAACAGCCCTCCGAGCTGGGTTGTTTGGAGAAAAGAGTATCACATATGTTCTCTTGTGTGTGTTTTGAACCAACAACTATCATAGTGGTCGGTATTTATTTATCCGGTTTGTTCGATCGGGTCGAGTTTTAGCTCTCTGAACATCATATGATTCTCCGGCTGTGCTCTGTAATATGTTTGTTTCGTTTTCGTTTTTTTCTTTCGGATGGTAATAAGGTACAGCCGAAGTGAGTCATGTATTTGATTTGTTGTACCTCACTCAATTCAATAAGTTATTGTTATGTATGTCCAAGTGTACTGAAACCTATTGGGAATTCTTTAATATCATACCAATCATTTTGTATTTTTTTCCCATCACTTCCCTATTGTATGTTGAAAACCGGTTAGTCTTGAGAATTTATTAATTGTTATGATGAAAGTTCCTGTAATTCCCAGTTCTGCAGCTTCATGTTGAGAATATTTGTGTTGTACAGTCTTATTCACCCATCTTTCTCGAGGTTAGTTTCATAGATTAATCTTCTTCACCTTGAAATATTCTCCTGCTACAACTTCGGCTGTAAAGTTAGGTTGGCCAAAAGGACAAACCCATGTGCCGTAAAATATATACAAAATCAGAAACCGATCACAGTTTGGAATATCTATCCACAAAGGCCTTGGCATTGTCTGGTGCAAAAAACCGTGCCTACACATTTAACAGTTTATAGCTTAGTGTCATATACTGTTTTAACCATTTGGACTTGTATTGGAAGGAAAAAGGTTTCATGAATTTACCTGGATGAACATTCTCTCTGCATCTCCTCTGCTTCCGTTTTCTTTCAATATAATTCCCTACAACACCAGTTCACATGGAGTTAATGGGCATGTGTATTGCGTTATGTATTTAAGCAGGACGATAAAATTACCTTAGCCAAGTAACCTCGGAAGTCTTCAGGATGATCAGTGATAAGCCGGTCATAAACAGCTATAGCGTCGCTGATATGTCCCCAGTCTGAATAAGCTTTTCCAAGAAGCAACTCGACCTGAGATTTCCCCACCCATTTAAAATCAGTAGAAGTCAGAAAACTGAACGATTATGTTATGCTAATGATTATGATTATGGTAACACGATTCGAACCCAAGTAACATACAAAATAGAATCCTCAGCGATAACCATACATCAATCATGCACAGTATGCGAGAATGGTTCCAGAGGAGTTGGTTTGACTGGTATGGTCATGACTAGACCTACATGCTAAAGAGTCCATTACCACTAAAACAACTTGCCTGAATTGGGTCTAGATCTGGTTCAGTTTCAGCGGTAACACTGTCTGCTGTGCTTGTTTCCCTTGTGTTTAGTCGTTCGCGAGTAGCCAGAAGAAATTTGACAGCCTGAGAATCATGAAATGGATCAACTGAGAAGTTAAGACTACTTACTATTAGGTTCCTTAGACAAAAAGTAAAATGGATCTGGTTGAAACATATTTACCTCGTCTGGTTTCTTAGCAGCTAAATACGCGTTCATGAGGCCTCTTGTGACTTCAAGATCAATGCCTTTAGAAACCTAGGGTACATAGATCAAAAAGATAGAACATTACAGTTAAGGAAATCATGGTAATAGAATCTATAGAAGTTCATATCTTATGTCCCCACTTGAACTACTAGTGAAATACTATTATTTCAGTGCAAGTAGAAAAATTAAAAAAAAAAGTAATCTGGCACAACACACGAATATTGAGAATGCTTACCTTTTCAGAAATTCTGTATGCAGCGATACTGCCTTCATAGTTCTTAAGTTCAAAATTTACTTCTCCAAGCAACCGAAAGACATCAGGGTCAGTTGGTCGCTCCTACAGAGCAAGAATCCCACAAACTATTAGCTAAGTCTCATATCAGCATGTTCTTACGCAACAAACATAAGATACAATAACAGCATTGGAAACAAACCTTAGCCAATTTCTCAAGAAGCGTCGCAGCCCGTGAATACTCTCCCAGATTAGTCAGTGTCACAGCTGCGCCCTGCACAACCATCCAATTTTAATAAATTTGTACCGTTATAAATACTAGTTCAGAAGAGGAAGCCATGTCTAGTTTTCAGTTTACTGTTAGCAACTTTAGCAAATAAGTTAACGTGAACAACAGAATAAATTTCATGCAATCCAAGACAGGTGGAGATTAGACTCATTAAAACAAAGGCAACCCAGAGTATTAGTTTATGTTCTTTTCACTATATTATTGGCAGCCTACAGAAAGATGGATAACTAAATACCCAGGAAGAAGAAATCCAGTCTTATGCAAAACATACACACAGTCTTCACTCACCTCTAGAGCAGTTTGATCCTTAGGAGTGACATCGATAGTTGTTTCAAACTCTTTGAGCCTTTGCTGCCAGTAATAAAAAGTTTCAAGATGTTCACGTGCGTCGCTTGCTTCATTTAGTTTACCAAAATTTTCATGAATAAAAGGCAGCAACATCTTATTATTACCTGAAGCGTGGCTTTCTCCTCTTCTGAAATTTTGTTTTTAACTACTGAGGTCTGCTCGGTTGGACTATCACTGAAAAGTGAAAAACAACATTGTTAAAACTTAGAACTGAGACCCACTAAGACGTCTGAAAACATGAATTGGTGAATTATATGCCTTAAATGATTACATCAACGTATCTTACTAGTCATATGAACAGAAAGCCTCTAAGAGATAACACACCTTCCTGTGGGGAGAAAGTCTCCAAGGGCAAACACTAAACCAAAGACAACAACAGCTATGCCAACTCCTACCTGTCATGCCAACGAGATTTTTGTATGACATTATACAAGGCCTCAAGAGGTTTTAGGAAAAAGACAATAACACACTTAGAAGACATTAGTTGTGTGTACCTTGGTACCAAGACCAATAGTTTTCTGATCAGTCTGGACAGGTGCATCATAGTCTATTGGACCGAACTCTTTAACTACTTCAGTCTTTTTCTTCTCAAGAGCTGACCTGGTTCATCAAAACGGCAGAGGTCAAAGAAAGAGATTACATACTAATGGGAGGACACTGATGTTAATAATGTGTAAGGGGTGAGGGAAGTGGTGCATAAGACATGTGATGAACAAAAAAGAGGATAAAACTTTCATAGGAAAATCAAGTGGTTTCAGGTTCTTTTCTCGCGTAAGCTGCCTGCCATCTATAAAACTCGAAAGCCTATGCTATAATCATAAGACATAGATAGATACACACCTTCTAATGGTTTCCAGACGTTCCTCAAAGTCTACATCGAAAGATCGACCAGATTTTCCTTCAAACTGAGAATTCAAACCAGGTGCCTCTGCAAGAAAATGCACAGCCACAAATAATCTTTAAGGTGTCGGATTTGTTCAGATAAACGCAGAATGAAGTTATTAGTGAAGTAGCTGCAACATATGTTAACTACATATACTTACTTCTGGGCGCAGAAACAGACTGTTTCGAAGATGATTTCCTGCAGCAAGCAAATGAAGCCGACATGAAATAAAACAGAACATAAAACTAAACAAAAGGTGTAACAATATATACCTTTGCTGTAATGATGGATCTTTCTCTTCCTGTGTATGCCATTTCACATTTTGAGTCAATAAATACAAAATGAAACATCAAAAGGCAAAAGACGAAGACTTTACATAAGCTACACCTTCTTAGAGCCAAACCCTCGCTTAGGGTTAGAATCCGAGCAACGAATTCTAAACAAGATAAGCTTTGAGTTAAACGAGACGGCGTTAGCCGCCGCTAGTGTCGTGAACATCCTCCTCTGCTATAAAATTCGCTAATAGTAAAACTTCAACGTACAGAAACTCGTTCACCGGAGAATGACGATGAGGAGTGAGCTCCGTCGTGATCGGGCCGGTGAGGGAGTATGATAACGTTAGTTAGTGGTGGTGGTTCTTATGTTTGCAGATGATTTCTCTATATGGGCCGGATATGCAAATGTAGTTTGGGCTAGGCCCATTGATATGGCTATCATTCGAAGCTTCAGCTTTACTTACGAGAAAATGGATTACGTGGCAGCTTCTCAATGGATAAAATTGTGTCGTAACCTTTTGACCCACTAAGCATAAACCTCTCTTAGAGCACCATTAACCCTAGCAACCCATTAGGGTTGCTTAAATAATTTTTTTTTCTGATTAAAAAATAAAAATAAAAAATAAAAAAGTTTGGCCATGTTTTGGCCCCTATAGCAGATAATGCTGGTGGGATTGTCAAGATGAGCCAGTAGGTATACACAGTCCTGGGTATACACAAGACCGGTTCTGAAATTTTGGGGTAACATTTAAAAAAAAAAAAACTTACCTAAATTTTGTTTTCCATAATTTGAGGGTCAATATCTATGTGAAAATCGGCAAAAAAGAATTTGTGGGTCAAACCAAATGTTTTATAGGGCTGTATCCGGACATGGGTAAATGTCACATGATTGATTTGACAGGCTCTTCTATTTTATCTTTATAATAGATGACTCTCGTGTAGCCGGAAAGTGTCAGTGAGATCACTGATCTGCTTGATGCTGTTGGGAACACCACAAAAGCAACAATAAAAGGGGTTTGCCATTGGATCTGCAGCACTTTTTTTTTGAATAATCAAGTGTATCTTGGCCTTCACCGAGGTGGGTCAAGACTATCGGCGAGTGTTTGTAGTGGCCTATGTTATCAGTCAGAGTATGTTCCAGTCACCGGATGCTGAGAGAGCCTAAATGTTAAATTTTAACTTTAGTGACCAATGGAATTCGAATCCTGGTCCATATTGGGACCATGGCCGTCTAACAGCACGAGCAAGTGGAGCAGTCTAACAGCACGAGCAAGTGGAGCAGTCGAACAGAACCCAAATCTACAAGTAAAAAAATTAAGAATACTTTTAAACGTAAATATATAAATTATAGTATAAATTTTAAGTTTTTAGATATATTATTAAATTTATATAAAAATATATATAAAAAGAAATACTTTTAAAACTACGTCATTACATTGTTAAATATGATGTTAATATTTTTTTGAACAGGGTCATATATAATTTGAGACGGCCTGATTGGGACGTAGATGTTAAATCTTTTGCATTTGCATCCTACTTTCTTTTTAGTGGGACGAGGAATTTGCTAGTGTTTCTTGTTGAAGTAAACTTGAAGTTATTGGAACAAGCTTGAAGACTTGCCGAGCAAGTTAAACAAAATCCTTATCCACTTGTGATTTAAATATGTTTTAGAAGTTATCTATAAGCATATTCTTAATAGGAATAGGATTTATGTTTAGCTATATATATAAACACATCGAGTAATGATGTGTGTGTGAGAGTTTGAGGGATTAAAGATTTTTGAGCAAGTTTTCCTTTAAGATAATATAAGAGAGTTTGTCTTATATCTCATTCGTATACACAAACACAAGAAGCGTTAATCTTATAGTTTCAACACTTGGTATCAGAGCTACAAAGTTGGAACTATGGGAGATCTCACGCTCGTTACGTCAAAGAAAGAAACAGGATCATCATCAATTAAGTGTCCCATATTAAGTTCTACAAATTACACAGTATGGGCAATTAAGATGAAGATCCTGCTAAAAGTACACAAAGTCTGGGATATTATCGAAAGTGAAGAAGGAGATGATGAGAAGAACGATATGGCCATGGCTTTATTGGTCCAATCGATTCCTGAAGCGCTGGTTTTACAAGTAGGGGAGCTGGACACAACAAAGAAGGTATGGGATGCAATCAAAACAAGACACATGGGTGCTGATAGGGTTAAAGAAGCTCGGTTACAAACACTCATGGCAGAGTTCGATCGAATGAGGATGAAGGACAACGAAACCATTGATGAGTTCACAGGCAGAATCTCGAAGATTTCCTCGAAGTCTGCTGCACTCGGAGAGGAAATAGAAGAATCAAAACTTGTCAAGAAGTTTCTAAAGAGCCTTCCCCGGAGAAAATACATACATATCGTAGCCACATTGGAGCAAGTATTAGATTTAAAGACCACTAGTTTTGAAGACATTATCGGACGATTAAAGGCCTACGAAGAACGAATCAGTGAGGATGATGAGACGTCAGAAGAACAGAATAAATTAATATACGCCAATGAGGAACAATCCTATACCCGTGGTTCTCATAACGAGAACAGAGGCCGCGGTCGTGGAGGTAGATTTTATAACAGAGGAAGGGGTCGTGGCCGATATAATTCTACAAGAGACGCAACAAGAATCACTTGTTATCGATGCGACTGATGTATCTAGGTTTTTACGTGTTTAGTTGTCTGTTTCTGTTATGTTTTTCTCGGTTATTCGTTTGTTTTCGTTGTGTTTCAGGTAAATAGGTAATAAAGCGCGTTAGGAACAATTGGCAACTACATACTGGATTTCCGAAGAATTCCGTACCAACCCGAAGGAGTTAGAGCAAGAAACGAACAACGGATCAAGCCGAAAGACGAGCCACAAAGTCCAATCGATCGATGGAGGTTTACTATAAAAACCCATCGATCGATGCAGAACTGCGGAAGAAGCCGAGCTAAAGTAATCGATCGATTGCACAATGCAATCGATCGATTGAGCCAAACTCCAATCCACCAAACTTCACTGGCATCGATCGATTCATTTTTATTCCAAAAATGAATCGATCGATTGGAGTCCTGCGGCCACCAACTTCACCAACCCAATCCCACTTCACCAAGAACTCCACTTGACAGCTGCACCAACTCACCCTTTCATTATTATGTCTGGAGCTTTTGGAGGCCTTCACCTGTGTATAAATAGAGGGGTTGCATCCCATCCCAAAGAATCCAATCTCATCTCACTCTCATCCCATCACAACACAATCTATCTATCTTAGTTTTAGTTCTTGTTCTTAGTTTAAGTTCTTGTTCCTGTTGTTGAAGTTTGAAGTTATATTTGAAGTTTGAAGTTTGAAGTTCATCGAATACTTGAAGAGAAACTCTTTCTCTTCCTAGAGAAGCTTTCTAAATCCCTTTACTCTATTGCTTTTATGAAATCTATTATGTCTTGTGTTTCAATTAATATGTGTGAGTAATCTATTAGTTAGGCTAAGGTGATTCAAGGGAATCCATGAATCACTGAAATTAATGTGTTAATCAAGGGAAAATAATCATCTGGTTCTTCATCTATATTAATCTTAATGCTTGAATTAGAAGGTACAACTAGTTCATGATTAATAGGAAATTAACACACCAAAAGTGATAGTTAAAATCCCGAAAAGAATCTAGATGAGCAAAGTTCTGTAACCAACGAGAGTTGTTGTTATAGACTTTGTGAACATATCGAACCTATTAAGAATGCATGTTTAGGATATTGAATATGGCGAGAGTTGATATTTGGAATTCTATAACATAGGGTTTAGTACTACGAGAGTAGGCTAAACTAAATAAAGTTGTTTGAGTTCAAGAACGGTTCTAAATCATACCCCTTGATTAATACTTGTTTCATGATAAATGTGTTCCCGAGAATCACCCAATGCCTAGCGCCTTTTAAATCATAAAATCAATTTAAATCATTAGCAATTGTGACAATCCGAACAAACCAAAACCCCTCATATCTGTTCTAGCTTAATTCTACTCTCAAAGTTCCATAGTGTAACCTTGGTCCTTGTGGATTCGATCCCTAAGTACTACCGCGCATTACCGTGCACTTGCGGTTGGTTTTTAGTGGTAAAACCTGAGCACATCAAGTTTTTGGCGCCGTTGCCGGGGACCAATAGCGTTACCTTTGGAACTAGGACTGGAGTCTAGTCTAGAACCCTATTACAAAAAATAAAAAAATTATTTTCGATATTACTAATAAACTCTTTCTTGATTTTCTTGTGAGTGTTGCAGGTATATGAACACGAGAAACCGAAGTTCTGAAGAATTAGCGGTTGTTTCTAACGAGGAACTTGCAAGAATCGAAAGAGAGAACAACAGAAGGAGAAGAAACATGGCTGGAATACATAACCAGCATGGCGAACCCCAAAACATCCAAAATCTTCCTATAGATGATGATCAAAACGCTGCTGCTGCTGCTGCCGGAGTGTTCAGACAACCCCAACCACTTCCTAATCCAGGACAGAGACGAGATCAACCTCGCCCCATTGGAGCTGTCGACACTCCGCACACCTATTACCATAACCGATCAGCAATACAACCTCCTCCGATCAACAGGCAAGACTATGAGATCAAGCCTCAAACTATAGCTCTGGTCAGACAGAGCATGTTCTATGGTCTCCCGGCCGAAAGCCCTATGGACCACATTGAGACCATTGAGGAGATCAGCAGCACAACAAGATCAAATGGAGTTCCCGCTGATTATCTGCGGTGTAAGCTGTTTTCATTCTCTCTTGGAGACAAGGCGATGAGATGGCTAAAATCTCTACCACCAGGATCTATCACAACATGGGAGCAATGCAGAGCCATGTTCCTGGACAAATTTTACACCAAACAGAAGACGGCCAGCCTAAGGAGCAAGATCACCAGCTTCAGACAACATGACTCTGAACCAGTAAGCGAAGCATGGGCGAGATTTAAAGAGTATCAAAGAGAGTGCCCGCATCATGGGTACTCAGACGAGCATATCCTCAACATATTTTATGATGGAGCAAGCTGGAATGTCAAGAATTCTCTCAACGCAGCCAGCAATGGAGATTTCATGACAAGAAATCAAGAGGAAGCCTACACTTTGATCGAGAATCTTGCCACAAGCTCCAGCAACCTGAATGAGGAATATGATAGATCAAGGAAAGGCGGAAACTCAGAGAGCAAAAAACTAGAAGAAATGAGCGCAAAAATTGACATGCTCATGGAAAGAGATCAAAGAGCGGTCAACGCCGTTGAAGGTTATGGAGAAGGAGCTTTCTACTTCCCCAATCAAGAACCACAAGATCAACAAGCTGCGGTCAACTTTGTGGATGGCCCAAATCAAGATCAACAAGCTGCGGTAAACTATATTGGTGGACAGAACTATCCACAAAACAGAGGACCAAACCAAGGGTTCCAACAACCAGCGTACGGACAGAACCAAGCACCAAGGTTCCCACAAGGACAGCAGAGCTATCAACACCCAAACTACGGGCAGAACCGACCATTTGGGCAAAGCTTGGGGCAAAACCGTAACCAGAACACAAACTTCAACCAAGGAGGGTACCAACAGAGACAACCTTTCAACTCCTTCCAACAGCAAAATCAAGCTCAAGTTCAAACCGGTGGAAGCTCTGCTCCAGCCACTCAAGAATCTAAGCTTGAGGCCATGATGCAACAGCTGATGCTTAACCAGCAGAAGTCAGCCACGGAGATTAACAAGAAGGTTGAAACCATGTTCCAAGACATGAACAACAAATGGGAATCTCTTTCCACACATGTCAAGAAGCTGGAAACTCAAGTTGCTCAAACTGCCGAAGCTGTCCAGAGACCGACTGGTGTTCTTCCTGGAAGAGGAGAACATAACCCGAGGAATGAGTTCGTAAATGCCATCACTCTGAGGAGCGGGAAGGAGGTACTTTCCAAGGAAAAGGTTTGGGTTCCTAAAGAGAGTGGGAGCACGTCCACTAACCAGAAAACACAACAAGAAGAACCAATCGAAGTGGAAGCTGCTGAAGAAAATCCACCCATGGTTCGAGTATACACACCCAAGCTGCCATACCCAGTAAAACAGAAGAAATCTCGTAGAGATTTGGAGGCAGCTAAGTGTAAAGAGATGGTGGATGAGCTAAATGTGAAACTCTCCTTTGAAGATGCTGTTGAGATGATGCCTGCTATGAAGAGATATGTGAAAAGCTTGGTAACCAACAAGGCCTCCCCTAAAGAGAATGTTATGTCTATCTCAGAGAAGTGTAGCACCCTCCTCCAAAACAGAGCACCGGAGAAGCTGGAAGATCCTGGGAGTTTCGTGCTGACATGCGAGATTGAAGGAACTATGTTCAAGAGATCTCTATGTGACTTGGGATCCAGTGTTAACCTGATGCCATACACTGTGGCGAAGAAGCTCGGTCTAACAAACTTCAGACCCACCAAGATCCAGCTAGTCTTCGCAGATCGATCGGTGAAACATCCGGTTGGAGTCATATCAGACATCGATGTGGTGGTGGGGAGCCATAGAATTCCTGCAGACTTTGTAGTGCTAGAGCTTGACCAGGAACCCAAAGACCCTCTCATTCTGGGACGTCCATTCCTAGCCACAGCAGGAGCCATAATCGATGTAAAAAGAGGAAAGATAGATCTCCATCTAGGAGATATAATCATGAAGTTCGAGGTGGATAAGATGCTGAAGAGACCCACTTTTGACGGACACACATTCTGCATCGATCATGCCTCAGAAAATGAAGATGAAGTAACTGAAGAGTTACTAAAGGATGACCCCCTGGAGGTTACACTTACTCTAGCTGAGAGTGAGTACGGATATCTGAATAAGCATAGTGCCGAGCTCGCCAAGATGCTTGACTCCGGAAACCAAATGACCCACATGGTGGCTTATACGAGCCTGGAGGAAGATTCTTCTCCAACGCCAAAGGCCACTGTGGACGATCTTAACCCCTGGAGCGAACTTAAGGCCCCAAAGGTGGAACTGAAAACCCTCCCAGCTGGGTTAAGGTATGCTTTTCTTGGCCCTAACTCAACATATCCAGTGATAGTAAATGCTGATCTGAACAACGCTGAGACTGCTTTGCTTCTATGTGAACTGAGAAAATATAGGAAAGCATTAGGATATTCACTAGATGACATTCCTGGCATCTCACCTGATTTATGCATGCATAGAATCTACCTAGAGGATGAATCAAGAAATTCTATAGAACATCAGAGGAGGTTAAACCCGAATCTAAAAGATGTTGTGAAAAAGGAGATAATGAAACTCTTAGAAGCTGGTATAATCTATGCAATCTCTGATAGTAATTGGGTTAGTCCTGTGCACGTTGTACCTAAGAAGGGTGGGATAACAGTGATTAGAAATGAAAACAATGAACTCATCCCCACTAGAACTGTCACTGGTCATAGAATGTGTATTGACTATAGGAAATTGAATGCTGCAACAAGAAAGGATCATTTTCCTCTACCTTTCATTGATCAGATGCTTGAAAGATTGGCTAACCATCCATACTACTGCTTTTTAGATGGTTATTCAGGTTTTTTCCAGATCCCGATCCATCCAGATGACCAAGAAAAGACCACGTTTACATGTCCTTATGGTACTTTTGCCTATCGCAGAATGCCATTTGGATTGTGTAACGCACCCGCCACGTTCCAGAGATGTATGATGTCTATTTTTACTGACATGATTGAAGACATAATGGAAGTATTTATGGACGATTTCTCCGTCTATGGATCTTCCTTCTCTGCTTGTCTTTCTAATCTGTGCAGGGTGCTTAGGCGGTGCGAAGAGAAGAATCTGGTGCTGAACTGGGAGAAATGCCACTTCATGGTGAGAGATGGGATCGTCCTCGGGCATAAAATTTCAGAAAAGGGCATTGAAGTCGACAAAGCCAAGATCGAGGTTATGCTGAGTCTACAACCACCTGACTCAGTCAAGGCAATCAGGAGTTTTCTCGGTCATGCGGGATTCTACAGGAGATTCATTCAAGACTTCTCCAAGATTGCTAGGCCACTGACCAGTCTGCTCTGTAAAGACACCCACTTCCAATTCGATAAAGAGTGCTTGGATGCTTTCCACACGATCAAAGGAGCGCTAATCAGTGCACCAATTGTCCAACCACCAGATTGGGAGTTACCTTTCGAGGTTATGTGTGACGCAAGCGATTATGCAGTAGGAGCGGTTTTGGGTCAGCGAAAAGATAAGAAGCTCCACGTAATCTACTATGCAAGCAGAACTCTTGATGACGCACAGCGCAACTACGCCACCACTGAGAAGGAACTCCTCGCAATAGTCTTTGCCTTCGAAAAGTTCAGATCCTATCTGGTTGGATCGAAGGTCATAGTACACACCGACCATGCTGCGTTGAAGTACCTGCTTCAAAAAAAGGATGCAAAACCAAGGTTGTTGCGATGGATTCTCCTACTTCAAGAATTCGACTTAGTCATCAAGGACAAGAAGGGGATTGAGAACGGGGTAGCGGACCACCTCTCCAGACTTAGAGTGGAGGAAGACGTACCACTGGCCGATAATCTCCCGGTGGAAAACGTCTATGCTGTGTCAACCCAAAGAAGTGGAAAGTCAGACATTCCAAAGACGCCCTGGTTTTCTGAGATAGCCAACTACCTAGCTGGAGAGCAAGAACCGCTCAAATTCACCGGAAATGACAAGAAGAAATTCCTAAAAGATGTAAAGCGCTATCTGTGGGATGAGCCATTTCTATACAAGCAGTGCGCCGATCACATCTACAGGAGGTGTGTTGCTGAAGAAGAGATACCAGGCATACTCTACCACTGCCACGGTTCCAACTATGCGGGACATTTCGCTGTGAGCAAAACCGTCTCCAAAATTTTGCAGGCTGGATTCTGGTGGCCAACGATGTTCAAAGACGCCCACTCCTTCATCTCCAAATGTGATGCATGCCAAAGACAAGGAAACATCAGCAAGAGGAATGAGATGCCACAGAACTTCATTTTGGAAGTAGAAGTATTTGACGTATGGGGCATCGACTTCATGGGACCATTCCCATCATCCTTCAACAACAAATACATCCTTGTAGCTGTTGACTACGTGTCGAAATGGGTAGAAGCTGTGGCGAGTCCAACCAATGATGCCAAGGTGGTGGTAAAGATGTTCAAATCAATCATATTTCCAAGATTTGGAGTGCCAAGGGTGGTGATCAGTGATGGTGGATCACATTTCATCAACAGAACCTTCGAGAAACTGCTGAAGAAGAATGGCGTGAGACACAAGGTAGCGACTGCATACCATCCCCAGACAAGCGGACAAGTCGAAATTTCCAACCGTGAGATCAAGAATATCTTACAAAAGACTGTGGGTACGACAAGGAAGGACTGGTCAGCCAAGCTAGATGATACCTTATGGGCATACAGGACAGCATATAAAACTCCAATTGGTACCACACCCTTTCATCTCGTCTATGGGAAGCCATGTCATCTGCCGGTGGAGTTGGAATATAAATCGGCTTGGGCAGTTAAACAGATGAATTTTGATGCCAAGCCCGCTGCTGAACGAAGAATGATCCAGCTAAACGAGTTGGACGAGTTTAGACACTTGGCGTTTGAAAACTCCAAGATATACAAGGAACGCACGAAGGCGTATCACGACAGGAAAATCATTCCAAGAACCTTTGCTGCGAACGATCGAGTCCTACTCTTCAATTCTCGTTTGAAGTTGTTTCCCGGGAAACTCAAATCCCGATGGTCTGGACCATTCACGATCAAGGAGGTCAAACCCTATGGTGCAGTCGTGCTATGGAGTCACGATGGAAGCGAGTTTGTGGTGAATGGTCAACGCCTCAAACCATACCTCGCCTACACTGAACTCCCCGGAAGAGAAGACGATGTCTCCCTGGGAGAACCGACCCAAAGTTAAAAGAGTCAATCGAAAGTCAAGCTAACGACTGTAAACAAGCGCTTGGTGGGAGGCAACCCACTGGTAAGTGTGAGTAAATTTCATTTTGTTTTTAAAATATAAAAATATAAAAACAAATATATATAAAAAAATATATATATATAAAAAAAAAAAAAAAAAAAAAAGGGAAGAGATCCAAGAGGACTGAGGACACCGGTACATCTGGAGCCGCAGATGAGGACTAGGGCTACCACCGCCCAGTATGGTCAAGTGTTCTTTTACGCGCTATTTACTATTTTTATTTGACATTTTTATGATTTGATTTTTCAGTGGTTACACCAGGGACGGTGTAAACTAAGTCTGGGGGGAAGTACTTATCGTACTCTCGTTTTGAGTCTGCTACCTATTTCTTTTTCAGGATTTCTTTTGGTTTAATTTTAGTTTTGTGTGATTTATTTTGATTCGTATTTTGCTTTGCCTCCTAAACAACCTAATAACTAATATCTGAGTACCATTCTTTGAGCTACAAACTGCAGATTGTGAAACATGGAAAGAAACCACAAAACTTTGATCAACCAACATCCATGCTTGCAAGAGTAGCCAAAGGATCCAAACTGACCGACCACTCAAATCTACTCAAATTCTTCTCATCTTGGGGCTTGGTATACACATGATCGGAATCTCTCTTCAGGACTAAGGAAACAACGAAGTCTATACCAATCCGGTTCCCCTCTCTTTCCCCTTCAATAAAAAGAAAAAAAAAGAAGATAAGTAAATCATCTACAACTTTTAAGAAGTAAACCAAGACAAAAATCAACTTGGGAAACATGATGATAAATCATAACTCAGTATGATTTGAAGGATAAAGGTCAAAAAGAAGTGATCAGGGCTTGGTGGCTACAACCATTAAGACTTGCATCATGGAAGCCTGTCCAAAATCTCGGTCAATTAAAAAAATACCAAATACCCTCGAAATAAAGGGAGACATTGACTGAGTGGAGCGAGAAGAAAGAGGGGAAATGAACCGGAAAAGACCAATCGCATTGTCAAAAGCCTGAAAGAGTAAGAATCCATGAGTCTTTTGATCGATATCCCCAAGATGAGACCGCACCTTAAATTTTAAAAAGGTCGGCAGTGGAAACTTTGGACACTTCTTGCAAAGCTGTGGTTTGAAGATAGTTGAGAAATAAGGATGGGGTAAAAGTAAGTGGAATCCTTTCTAAATGTTGGTACTAACTGATGTGGTTTAAAACCAACATATGGTGAAAATGGTTGTTTACAGGTATTAGCTGTTTTTCTTGTCGGATATTTGCTTGAGGGCAAGCAAATGTTCAAGTCTGGGGGGATTGATGTATCTAGGTTTTTACGTGTTTAGTTGTCTGTTTCATTATGTTTTTCTCGGTTATTCGCTTGTTTTCGTTGTGTTTCAGGTAATTAGGTAATAAAGCGCGTTAGGAACAATTGGCAACTACATACTGGATTTCCGAAGAATTCCGTACCAACCCGAAGGAGTTAGAGCAAGAAACGAACAACGGATCAAGCCGAAAGACGAGCCACAAAGTCCAATCGATCGATGGAGGTTTACTATAAAAACCCATCGATCGATGCAGAACTGCGGAAGAAGCCGAGCTAAAGTAATCGATCGATTGCACAATGCAATCGATCGATTGAGCCAAACTCCAATCCACCAAACTTCACTGGCATCGATCGATTCATTTTTATTCCAAAAATGAATCGATCGATTGGAGTCCTGCGGCCACCAACTTCACCAACCCAATCCCACTTCACCAAGAACTCCACTTGACAGCTGCACCAACTCACCCTTTCATTATTATGTCTGGAGCTTTTGGAGGCCTTCACCTGTGTATAAATAGAGGGGTTGCATCCCATCCCAAATAATCCAATCTCATCTCACTCTCATCCCATCACAACACAATCTATCTATCTTAGTTTTAGTTCTTGTTCTTAGTTTAAGTTCTTGTTCCTGTTGTTGAAGTTTGAAGTTATATTTGAAGTTTGAAGTTTGAAGTTCATCGAATACTTGAAGAGAAACTCTTTCTCTTCCTAGAGAAGCTTTCTAAATCCCTTTACTCTATTGCTTTTATGAAATCTATTATGTCTTGTGTTTCAATTAATATGTGTGAGTAATCTATTAGTTAGGCTAAGGTGATTCAAGGGAATCCATGAATCACTGAAATTAATGTGTTAATCAAGGGAAAATAATCATCTGGTTCTTCATCTATATTAATCTTAATGCTTGAATTAGAAGGTACAACTAGTTCATGATTAATAGGAAATTAACACACCAAAAGTGATAGTTAAAATCCCGAAAAGAATCTAGATGAGCAAAGTTCTGTAACCAACGAGAGTTGTTGTTATAGACTTTGTGAACATATCGAACCTATTAAGAATGCATGTTTAGGATATTGAATATGGCGAGAGTTGATATTTGGAATTCTATAACATAGGGTTTAGTACTACGAGAGTAGGCTAAACTAAATAAAGTTGTTTGAGTTCAAGAACGGTTCTAAAACATACCCCTTGATTAATACTTGTTTCATGATAAATGTGTTCCCGAGAATCACCCAATGCCTAGCGCCTTTTAAATCATAAAATCAATTTAAATCATTAGCAATTGTGACAATCCGAACAAACCAAAACCCCTCATATCTGTTCTAGCTTAATTCTACTCTCAAAGTTCCATAGTGTAACCTTGGTCCTTGTGGATTCGATCCCTAAGTACTACCGCGCATTACCGTGCACTTGCGGTTGGTTTTTAGTGGTAAAACCTGAGCACATCAGCGACAAACTAGGACACTATGCTTCAGATTGCCCTGAACATTTATTGAAACTACAAGAGACTCAAGAAACCAAAGAAGAAAACACACACGAAGCCGACGAATTGATGTTACACGAAGTGGTATTTCTCAATGAAGAAAAGGTAAAGCCTAACATCTTCGAAACCACTCTAGACATGAGCAATATGTGTTATCTAGACAACGGTGCTAGTAACCACATGACGGGAGATCGGTCCTATTTCACTACACTTGATGAAACAATTACGGGAAAGGTTAAGTTTGGTGATGACTCTCGCATCGATATAAAGGGAAAAGGTTCTATTGGTTTTATCTTCAAAAATGGCGTGAAGAAAGTTATGTCAAACGTATACTTTATTCCAGCTCTTAAGAGCAATATCATAAGCTTGGGCCAAGCTACAGAAGCAGGCTGCGAGGTCAGGATGAAGGATGATTTTTTGACAATATATGATCGTGATAGGAGACTGCTGATCAAAACAAACAGAGGAAGAAATCGACTATACAAAGTTGCATTGGAAGCCGAGAGTAATTCATGCTTACAAGTGATAACTTCAAACGAGTCAAGCAAGTGGCATGCTAGGCTAGGGCATATCAACTTTGACAATATAAAACTGATGGTCGACAAAGAACTTGTCACGGGAATGCCAAAGATTTCGGTTAAAAGAAATACATGTGTCTCATGCTTACTTGGTAAGCAAGCAAGGAAACCTTTTCCTCAAGCAACAAATTTCCGAGCCACCCAAAGACTTGAACTACTACATGGAGATCTTTGTGGCCCAATCAATCCTCCAACTATAGGCCGGAACAGGTATGTGTTTGTGATAATCGATGATCACTCTCGTTACATGTGGACGTTGTTACTAAAAGAAAAGAGTGAAGCTTTTGGAAGATTTAAGAAATTCAAACGTATAATAGAGCAAGAAACCGGCAGCTCCATCAAAACGTTTTGAACTGATAAGGGAGGAGAATTTACATCTCTGGAGTTCAACGGGTTTTGTGAAGAAAATGGCATTCAACGACACTTGACCGCACCATATACACCCAACAGAATGGTATAGTTGAGAGGCGCAATAGAACGATATTAGAGATGACAAGGATTATTTTGAAGCATATGAGTGTTCCAAATTATATGTGGGGAGAAGCTGTGAGACACATTACTTATCTCATCAATCGTACAGCAATAAGGACACTTTCTTCACAAACCCCATACGAGGCGTTTAAAGGTACTAAACCTAACATATCACATCTGCGATTTTTTGGATGCATTGGATACGCACGAATAGAATCTCCTCATAAAAGGAAGTTGGATGATAGATCACGAGCCTTGGTACACCTTGGAACTGAACCAGGAACTAAAGCTTACCGTTTGTTTGATTCGTCAACCAAGAAAATCAGTGTAAGTCGTGATGTCATATTTATGGAAGAAGAAAGTTGGAATTGGAGCAATCAAGAGAAAGATAATAATACAAGTTCATTTAGCATTGATATTGGGGAGTTTGGGAAAAGAGGACTTAGAGAAATCGAAGTCAATGAGACTAACGTGGAACCCAAGGAAGATGGTGATGCAGAAATACCAAAAGAAATTGAGGAAAAGGTCGACAACGGTGATGGTGATGGTAATAAGATTGTGGACACAGAAGTAATTGACATATCAGATGAAGAAGATGAGATGCAAGAACAAGTACAGTTGAGACGGTCGACAAGAGAAACAACAACACCGAAGTACTTGTCCAATTATATTCTTCTAGCCGAAATAGAAATCGAGTCTCTTTTACTGTCTATCAATGAAGAACCGTGGGACTTCTCCGAGGCAAAAGATATGAAGGTATGGGTAAGAGCTTGTGAAGATGAGGTAACATCTATCGAAAAGAATCACACATGGACACTTGTTGAGTTACCTACAGGAGTTAAACCCATTGGCCTAAAATGGGTGTTTAAAATAAAATGGAATCCAGATGGAAGTGTTAACAAGTACAAGGCAAGAATAGTTTCAAAGGGATATGTGCAAAGGCATGGGATAGACTACGATGAAGTATTTGCCTCGGTTGCAAGAATATAAACAATTCGACTCATCATTGCTTTGGCTGCAGCTCATGGTTGGGAAGTACATCATCTTGACGTTAAGACTGCATTCCTCCATGGTGATCTTAAGGAGGATGTTTATGTAAAGCAACCGGAGGGTTTCGAAGTCAAAGGAAGTGAAGAAAAGGTATACAAACTCTCTAAAGCTCTCTATGGCTTAAAACAAGCACCGAGAGCTTGGAACTACAAGCTAAATCAAATCTTGAAGGAGTTAAAGTACACACGATGTTCCAAAGAGCCCTCTCTGTACCAAAGAAAACGGAATGAAGAATTCCTTGTCGTAGCTGTCTATGTAGATGACTTGCTCGTCACGGGGTCTGAACTAACAATGATAAGTGAGTTCAAGCACGAGATGACAGCTAAGTTCGAAATGAGTGATCTAGGTAGACTTACCTACTACCTTGGCATCGAAGTAATACAACATGAAAGAGGCATCACGTTGAGACAAGAAAGGTATGCGTCAAGGATTTTATTGGAGACGGGAATGAGTGACTGCAACTCCACTCATGTGCCGATGGATATGAGCTTGAAACTGTCAAAAGCTAGCAAAGAACAGAGTGTTGATGAAAAGAAGTACAGACGAAGCATTGGGTGCCTGCGATATCTGATTCATACTCGTCTCGACCTCTCGTATAGCATTGGCGTCCTTAGCAGGTACATGATCAGTCCCAAGGAGTCACATGATACGGCTTTAAAACAAGTTTTGAGATATCTGCGTGGAACTCTATCATATGGTCTCACCTATAAACGATCGAGCAATGTGAGATTACTTGGATACAACGACAGCTCGTTGAACATAGACGTTGACGATGGTAAGAGTGTAATAGGGCATATATTCTATCTAGAAGAAAGCCCTATCACCTGGTGTTCACAGAAGCAAGATAGTGTAGCGTTATCGTCTTGTGAAGCCGAGTTTATGGCAGCAACCGAGGCAGCGAAACAGGCGATATGGCTTCAAAAACTCTTAAGTGAGATCATTGGCGGAGAATGTAAGAAGGTAACAATTCGAGTGGACAACAAATCTGCAATATCACTTACTAAGAATCCTGTCTTCCATGGACGTTCAAAGCACATACACCGGAGATATCATTTCATAAGGGAGTGCGTCGAGAACGGACAAGTAGAAGTCGAGCATGTTTCTGGTGATAAGCAGAAGGCGGATATACTAAAAAAGGGCTTGGGAGAACCAGGTTTAAAGAAATGAGAGAACTGATTGGGGTGCGAGATTCCACAGAAATTAACTTCAAGCTTAAAGGGGAGAATGTTAAAGTAAACTTGAAGTTATTGGAACAAGCTTGAAGACTTGCCAAGCAAGTTAAACAAGATCCTTATCCACTTGTGATTTAAATATGTTTTAGGAGTTATCTATAAGCATATTCTTAATAGGAATAAGATTTATGTTTAGCTATATATATAAACACATCGAGTAATGATGTGTGTGTGAGAGTTTGAGAGATTAAAGGTTTTTGAGCAAGTTTTCCTTTAAGATAATATAAGAGAGTTTGTCTTATATCTCATTCGTATACACAAACACAAGAAGCGTTAATCTTATAGTTTCAACACTTCTTTCAAATAGGTAAAACGTTATACACGCCTTTGTTGTATCCTCACAGCTTCTCATTGCTCATCCTCGGATCAAAAAATAGGTTGATATTGCTATCCCAAAAGTCTTTGTAGGTGGCTTACTGGATTCAATGCTTATTTTCCTATTTAGTGCTTGGGCATGCGCAACAGTTGGTCGAACTTGTTAACGAAGTTAGACGACAGTTTATTGAGAGGCCTGGCATAATAGTGAATATAGTTTTTCTTTCTAACTCTCTTATTGGATTGTTGTTGGCAGGGGTGTCCCTAAGATGTTGGAGACCCTAAGTAATTTATAAAAGGTTTTATGAAAAAAAAAAAGAATTATAAATTTGGAAATCTTTTTCTATGTTAATTTTTTTTAAAAATATTAAAGACTCTAATCTGTGCTCAGGATCACTTCTGGTTGTTGGTGACTAGTAAAGCTAACTTCCTGTAGCCGGAGTACAAGGAGCTCTAGCTATAGCATCACCCATTGTAGTTGGTAAGCCAATAATACTTTTTTTTTTTTGGTCAAATAATACTTTATAGTCTCCTTTTTCTTGGAGTAATGGTTTTGTGTGTTCATTTCATCTTTTTGAACAAATGAGAAGTTAATGTTTGAGTTTAATGACACTAAGAGACACTTCATTTAATCGACCACATCATTGACTTTGTGAATCTTCTTCTTAACTCTCACTCTACTAGATTTCATCTTCCTACCACTTCTCACTCTTCTTGATTTGCCTCCTACTCGTATAGACATTTGTTTACTCTTTACCCTTACGAGGCGGCGGTTGCTGCCACGGTTATGGTTATGTATGCCTCCTCGTCTTCTTTTTCTTCTTCTTCTCCGCTTTGGCCTAGTGCTGTCCGATGAACTTGGTTCGTCGTCATCGCTTGGATAATCGTAACTCGCGGCTTCGATGTCACGGAGACGTTTTCTGCGGTAGACACGTTTGGTGTTCGTCAAACTATGCCACAAGCAACGAATCATCTCTCCAATGGCGAACCAGTACATTGCACAAGCAGCACAAGACATTTTGCATATCCTTTTAACAACACATTGGCAGATCCCAAGTTTGAACAAGAGGGTCATAAACATCAAAACTGCAACAAAAGAACAAACATAGCTTCATCCATAAGAGGAAAAATCGAATAAATATACATGAAATGTCCTGAGATTTAGTAGGTCATAAACAATTTAAAGTAATTTTAATTAAAAAAAATATTTCTACAATTTGGGGGCACATAATTCTTTAAAATTTGGCGAACAAAGCGAATGTTTCATCCGATTGTGTTCATGACCATGACCGGCAATATACATAGTAGTTACTAAGAATATAGAAGAAGGGGCAAGGTTTTACTTATGACACAGAGGCCTGAGATGAGGACGAGCTTGGCAATATCAGGAAGACAGAAGTGTTCTATAAAACATGAAAGATCCCATGGCCCTGAGCATACGTTTCTGTAATTGGTAATAATAAATGAAAAAAAAAGATCATCAACAGTGTCAGAACACTTTGGTCTAAATTCAGACAACATTTAAACGAAAAAAAGATAAAGTCTTACAGACAAGATCTTCCAAGTGTGGCTTTAAACGGTGCTGTGAATACGTTACCAATAAAACCACCGATGTCGGTTCCTATACTGTTGCCCATTTTCTTGCTTAATAAAAAGTCGATGTGGATCTTTCGTCAGTTAATTAACTAATCACTCTCTTTGATTGATTGATGATTTTCACAGCAATCATGTTTGATCAAACGTAAAAGAAACGATTACTTCTTTTTTTCCCTGGCAGTTTTCAGAATATGAATGAAGTTACCATGTTCGCATACAGTTTCCTCTGATTCAACCGTTTTCAGATTGGAGTAACGTTCTGCTTTCCATATCATGCGTTCCTTAATATGTTAGTGTTTCCAATATATGCTATTTTAAGAGAGGGGCACTATTTATGGATTATTGTATTTTAATTGATTAAAAAAACCTTACATGATTTCCAATTTTCCGTTAAATTTAGCAAGTGAATTTTAATTAATATTTGTAAATTAGTAAGTTTTTCTTCAAATTTATCTACATTATTTCACAATATAAATATTTAAAAATTTGCTTGTTCTGAAATCAAATTCATAAATAAATCTATAATTGAATAATATCAAATTTTCAATTATTCTATATAAATGATTTTTTAAAACCATTAATATAATAACGCTGGATATGATTTTACAAATACATTACATATTCCGTGTCATAAAGAGAAAGCCATAAATATGAATAAAGCTGGTTTGATGAAGTAACTACTTAGAGAGAGAAAGCTCTGTCTTCTCACTAGATCTTAATCGTGAATAGTGTCACCGGCCGACGGGATGGGCTTCCACAGCCATCGTCGGTCCGGCTTTGTCTTTTGTTTAGTTTTTTCTCACTATTTTCCTGTCTTGCATATTCTCGTTTGGTTTTCTGACTCCGGGAGATGGAGGCTCCCACAGCTCCGTCGTCGTCGGCCTTGTTCCCGGGAGGTGGAGGCTTTTACAGCTCTGCTATCGTTGGTTATTGTCTCCGGGAAGCGGTGGCTCCTACAGCACCGTTTTCATCGGCTTTGTTTTCGAGAGGCGGTGACTCCTGCAGTACCGTTTTCGTCGGCTCTGGTTTCTCGGGATGTGGTAGCTCCTTTAGTATCGTTATCTCTGGTTTGTTTCTTTGGGTTTCACATGGTTTTCATGATTTTTCGTGATCTCTGAACATGCGCTTCAAAAACTCTTCAGCCTCTCGATCTTTATCTGATACCGCTACTTGAATGTCGGAGATGAAGATTCGATTGTAGGTGTTTAACCTTCGGGTGGTTTTGTAGATCTGTGTTGGTCTTGTGGATAGATCTGTTGGCCTGGGAAGCGGAGGAGTTCTCGTGATGCTCCCGTTAGAAGGTTCCCAGGCGGCAAAGGCTGCGTATTCTCGTGTTGGTGGTAGGTCGGCGCCGTTGACGGCGGCATAGGTGTGGAGACTAGGGTTTTCGGGTATTTGGGCTTTGCAATTTAGGTCTGGTTTGTTTATTCTCTAAGTGGACCGTATTTTGGGCTTTCTTGTTATGTTGTACTTGTTGGGCTCGGTCCTTAATATTAAATTTTCAGTGGGAAAAAAAAAAAACATTTGAGAGAAAAAAAAAAAAAAAGAGAAAGCCATAATAAGTGAAGATGTTTCACGGAGGAAGCCGCCGAACTTCGACCGGCCAATTAAAGAGTCTTTCTTAAACGCTGGAGAATTCATGTGTTAGAAATGACCCAATGTGAATATATTGGACATGATTTACTGTATTTTCTAAACTTGTATATAGAGAAAATGTGAGCCCAAAAACAAATAAATGGAGCTTTTGATTCAATGGTCTTGTACTTTATCACATTTGGCTGGACAGAGAAAAGCAAAAAAAAAATTACAAGCATGGTTTTGTAAAGCCAGCAATTAATGACTGTTATACTCTCCAAATAAAACGCCGTATAAAGAGTTAGAAACCATAGGGACGTACTCACCACACTAGGCCTGGGAATAAAATCCGGAACCTGAAATCCGAACCAAAAAACCCGACCCGTTATCCAATTCGAAATGTAAAAATACCTAAACGGATCTTGTATGATGGTATAAAAAATAGGCGAATCCGAAGTGTTATTAACCAAATCCGAACGAGTAACCCGAAATATCCGAAATTAATAGTCAATATAAATATCATATATATATATATATATCAAATATTTAGTTTAATGTTTATATTGATATGACATACGATAAATATTAAAATATAATTTAATACTTTATAACTAATTAGTTATAAATATGTACTTTAAATTACTTGTTAAAATAACAAGTCTACTCTATATGTAAGATAACACATGTAGTTTATAAATGATGTTTGTTTTCATGATTGATTTAATATTTTTTTTTAATTTTTTTAATTTATGTGTTTTGGATTTTTTATGGAATGTTGCTATTTTCGGATTTATGTGTTTTAGATGTTTTTAAATTCAGTTTAACCATTATGTTTTTCTATGTTTAGTTTTTTTTATTATGTATTTTACTTTAGTATAATCCAAACCGAATCGAAAAAATCCGAAACTGGATGATATATGATTATTTTACGGGTTTTAGGATGCAATATAAATTATAACCGAAACTGAAGTGATATTATCCGAATCTGACCAATACTAATAAAATTTAGTATGGGACTTAGAGGTCTAAACCCGAAAATCCAAAAACCCGACCCAAACACCAACGGGTACCCGAACGTCCAGGCCTACACCACACCAACAACGAGTCCACATAAAGGAGTATGGACTCACTATTATATATCAAAGCTCTCTGCATGGGACCCTACATGTTTCAGTAGGCCTGGGCATCCATGTACCGGATCGGATCCGGATCGGATCCGGATCGGGTATTTCGGATTTTGGATATTTCGGATTTTGGATATTTCGGAACGAGAGAAAATGGAACCGATCGGGTACTATCAAATTCCAGATCGGATGCGGTTTGGTACTTGTCGGTTCCGGTTCGGATACAGTTATATCCGAATAACCGATGTAATAACGGATTCGGTTCGGTTTTTTAAGTATGGATAACGAATTTGACCCAAAAGAACCGAAAATACCCGACATCATTCAAGTATAAAAACATACTTATACAAATAACAACATCAAAGCTCAAAAAACCCGAATCAAACAAAAAATGAAACGAAACTGAAAAAATCTTAAGATTCATAACATAATAGAACCCAAGTTTAACATCCAAACAAAGAAAAATACATAGCATTCGACTTGAAAACATAGAAGAACACGAACATGTATTTAAAGTTCAAGAAAAACATAAACCAAAAATAAGGAAACATAAACAACACCACATAAGTTCGGACCAGCTTCTTCTTCCCCTGCATCTCCATAGCACCCGTCTTCCATTAGATCTTCTAGTTCATGTTGAACCCATGATCAAACTCTACATATATCAAAGAATTTGTTACAAGTATGAAATGTAATAAAGAACTAGTAATCATATAAGAAAGCAAAAAGAGAAAGTACCATTTTCTAGCTTGTCAAGTAACTCAAATTCAGCTAGCATTTGAGCATTGGTAACCACACGTTTCTCACTTAGTTTGATATCAGCCTTTATCCATTGCTCTGTGCACATCAAGACTTCGATCATGTAGTGTGTTAAGGAACTCCTAAATGGATCAATAAGTCGACCACTAGTGCTGAAAGCACTTTCAGAAGCAACAGAGGACACTTGCATTGCAAGTACATCTTTGGAAATTTCTGCTAAGATTGGATACTTGGGACTGTTAAGCCTCCACCAAGACAACATATCATACTCGGTTCCAAGCATAGTTTTCGGATTCTCTACCTTCTCCTTCAAATACAACTCTAGCTCATCCCTTGCTTCTTCAACTCCTGTTTCAGCAACCATTTCAGTATAAGCACAATCCATCCTTTCATAACCGATATCACCATCATCCAAATCCATTTCTTCAACGTTATCTCCTAAACCTTGACCTTGTCCACTTGATGATGATGCTTGAGTAGACTGAGAAGATGGCCCAGTTGGATCTACACGTTTGTACCGCGCACTGTACTATTTGAACATATCAGTCATAAGATCATAGACTGACTGATGCATTCCCTTAGCCTCAGGTGTTTCTTTACCATAGAGTTTATCAAAACACATTTTCGCAAATTGCATCTTCTTACTTGGATCAAACACAGAAGCTACAATTAACATCCTATTGACATTCTTAATACCATCCCAATACTTTTCAAACTTTGCCTTCATGTCATCAGCCCTTCTTCTCAACTCTCTATCTAAACTCTGACCTAGTCTAATCAGATTCCTCTCTATAGTGACTATCTCACCATAGCAGTTATGAGCACACACTGAAGTAGAAGCTGAGACAACTAAGGTAGAGTTGTAGAAAATGATGAGGAACTGTACTAACCTCTCCACTGCATTCCAATCAACAGTAGCCGGAGGTCCTACCCTTTTGTTTCCATTCTCAACTTCGTTAAAGAAGTCATTGTATAGCATGTCTTCTTGTTCCATTTTATCAAACGCCACCTTGAACTTGATAGCTCTCTGAAGCATGAGATAGGTAGAATTCCACCTCGTTTTGATGTCCAAAGGTAAGCTGCCTCGACTCATCTTTCCCGACTCAACTCGCAGCTCAAATGACTTCTGTCTTGGAGTCGACGACCTCACATATTGCACTGCATTAAGGATTGCTTCCACGTTTTCACCAATCTCTTGCAAATCATCTTTCACTATCAAGTTGATAATGTGAGCTGCACACCTCATATGCATGAAGTTTCCTTCCAACACCAGTGCCTCGTTGCCAAGAAGCATGAATTGCATTTGAAAACGTCTCAGGGCAGATGTGTTTGCTGTTGCATTGTCAACTGTGATGGTGAATACCTTCTCGATAGCCCAATCAGCCAAGCATTCCAGAAGCACAGTAGCTATCGTTTGCCCTTTATGATCACAAACATGCTTAAATCCGATAATAAGCTTCCTCAGCTGCCAATTTGCATCAACAAAATGAGCCGTAACCACCATGTAGCTTGCTCCTGTAGGTTGAGCTGTCCAAATGTCGGTTGTAAGTGAAACCCTTTGCTTAGTGGACTTGAACCAATTCTTCAGAGCAATCTTTCTTCTCACATACATTTGGACAATGTCTCTTGTTACAGTTCTTCGTGAATGAGGTAGGTAGAGGTTCACTCGGTTGCAGAAGTGTTTCCACTCAATACTCTTGGTGAATGAAAGTGGCAACTGTGCCAGCACTAGCAGCTCATTAGTCGCATCTCTACACACAGCTTCAGAGATTTTCGCACTCGTCAGACCTCCTTCATTGCTAATTTTTTTTGCACCAGGAGCTTGGCTCTGCTTCCACGCCAAGTGTGCCTTGCACGAGAGGAGATGTTTCCCCAAGTTTGAAGTTCCTGCTGAAGAAGCACAACCAAAGAGACGCTGAAAATGGTTGCATCTTCACTTGTCATAGTTGTCATCTCTCCTTGTGAAATGATCACATACAAGAGATCTTGTAGGTTTCCTTGCTTTAGGTGCCTGAGAACTTCCTGAATCCATCTTCTTTTTCCCTCGGTTATCAGGACATGTTTGCTCCTCTTGGGTTTCTTGAATCTCATTCTCTGTCTCGTTGTCAATGATGTTATCATGCAATGGTGATGAATCCATCTAAACATAAAAAGAACACCAAATAAGGAAAGACTATAAGTAGAACAATAACAATTGAGAAGAAGTAAAAGAATAAATTGATAACAAATCAGTAAGAGAATAACAAATCGATTCCAACAATGGTTCAATAACACATCAAAATCTATATAACAAGTGAAAAAGAACTTCAATAAGTATAACAAGAACAAAATTGCAACATGAAACAAGAACAAAATTGCAACATGAAACAAGAACAAAACTAAACGAACTCTTTGAAACCTTACTTGTGATATGTTTCTCGAAGTCTTAGAAAGTGAAGGAAGAGCCTCAGATTCGAATTGCTTTATGGATTTCATGTCTTCTACTCTTTATAATCGCAATCCGCATGCTGCATCGGAAATCGTGAAAGTCGGAAGTGGAATCGTTGGTGACGAACTGGCGATATTTTAGGAAAATTGGAAACAGAAATTGCATTTACTTAATAGCGTTGAGGGTTACCCATTACCCATATCTCATTAAGTATTATTAACCATTGATCCTTAAACCGGGTCTGGTCGGATACTTACGGATCCCGGGTCGATCCGACCCGGTACCCGATTTAATTTGAAACACAATCCGCTCGGGTATTTTGCCTTATCCAAATCCGACCCAAAACCCAAAATTTCGGATCGATACCGGGTCGGATCCTCGGATCCGGGAAATATGCCCAGCCCTATGTTTCAGTGTGCAAGCGTTTGATTTGTGTGATTGACAAATTAAGTTAGTTCTCTTTCACTCTCACTACTAGGCATGGGCGTTCGGGGCCCCCGTCGATTTCGGTTCGGGTGATTTTGGTTTTCGGATTTTCGGTATTATGCTCATAAGTCCTATTCGGGTTTTACTAATTATCGGATCGGATTCGGTTCGGTCCCTTCCGAGTTCGGTTCGGATCGGATTATAACCAAAGTTTGAAATTGTCCAAAAAAATATTTTTAAACTTCAAAAATTGATAAAAAAAATTCAAAAATATATAAATTATTCACAAATCTAACTAAAAATTAGTTAAACTATCTTAATTAGCTAAAAAGTATTCAATATAATAAATAAAATAAATTACAAAAATATTTTAAATACTTTACGATATCTAAATTGCCTTAACATATATAAAAACATTAAAATATTGAACTAATTTCGGATATCTTCGGATCTTACTTCGGATTTCGATTCGGTTCGGATTATAACCAAACTCCAAAGTACTAAGCTCATAAGTCCCGTTCGGATATCTTTGTATAACAGTTCGGATTCGGTTTCGGTTTTTTCGGTTCGAATTTAGGTAGATACTTCGGGTTGGAGTAAAAACGCTAAGGCCTACTCACTACTTTTGTTTTTTTCAGTTTACTATATTGAGAGCTTAACGATCATGTGCGGCCACATTATGTAGGCGAACCATTTTCTCTCATATTAACGACCTAAGATGATGACATCTATCCATTACTTCATATCTAGCACGGTACACGTACTGTTATGGTTAGATCTGCCAACGTCGTGATTAAATGCTGATTGATACATGTATCATATATGTACCTATATTAGATTTTTATTTTGAATAAGAAGTTCATGACCTTACATTCATAATCTCTTCCATGTTGCATTAGGTGGAGACATGGACCACATGGGTGTTAGAACGTTTTGGACTTCAGAGTTGTAGTAGAAGTCTCTTAGCCCTTAGCATTCATGCTAAAATGGAAGGTCTCCTTTGGAATTGTCGCCTGAGAGATCTACATATTCTTTGGATTCATATCGAGATGGTATGTTCCGATTTGATAGACATGATTGAAATCCTACGTACTGGCCGACTTTTACTTTCGATCTAATCTATTTCCGCCATTTACAAGATGGTTTTGCAGGCTTTATCATCTCTCATATTCCTAGATCAAGAAATCCGAGTGCAGATTCTCTTGCCAAGGACACAAGAGGCATAAGAATTCTTTTTATCCATATAAACCAAACCGAGTCAGGGCGAGCAGTTTCTCGGAACTACTTAGCTTCGACTGTAAATTGATCTACATATTATGGTCCGTCGACAAAAGAAAATCTCTTCCAGGTTGCCTAGTCAGCATTTAGGATTTCCAAATAAAATAGTATTAATTTTGTAGAAAATTTGAACTTAATTAAGGCACATAAGAACTAACTTCCAATACTATCACTAAACCACTAACACTTTGTTACTTGTATTATATTTGATTATCAAATGTTCAACCTACGTTTTCAAAACAAATTTTGTAATGGTCAAATGTGTATTAACGCTAGCATAGTTGTGGTTAAGTGGTATGAGGAAACATGAGAATATGCTATAAGACTTTCAGGAGATTCACAACTCTCTCTAACAAAATCACAGTCATATAACACAGTTTAGGGTTTAGTTTTCGTTCAAATAGTTTACATGCCAATTCCTTAACAGACGATCTGATTATTATTAACATTAGCCGAAAATATGCCAAACTCAAATCAGACAATGTAATAATTAATCTACTCTATACCACTAAAATGCATTCCTTCCAAAGTTAATCAGATTGGTTGATAGGGTATATAAAAAGTGTATTAAGTATTAATAATTGAGATTTATCTACATAAGGTTCAGAAACAACTGGTGATTAATTTACTACCTCGAGTTGTCGACCAAGTTCTTATTGTCTTTTGAAAAATTATTGTCCTTATAAAATCAAAATGAAAGTACAAGTTTAAACACATAGTAAATGCGACCAATAAAATAAAAATAGTTTTTATTGTCTTTTGAAAAATATTGTCCTTATGAAATCAAAATGAACGTACAAGTTTAAACACATGATGAAACAAGTCAATTTCTTTTGAAAAACTATGAAACAAGTTCTTATAACTGTCTTTTCCTTCTTGTTTTTGTAATAAATACATATTTTCTGGTTAGAAAAACAATTGTTTTTATCTGTGAACTGTTTCTATCCAAAATAAGTTTGGGCATTCGGATACTAGATCAGGTTTGGATTGGGTATTTTGGATATCCGGTATTTCGGATATTGGGTATTTCGGATATGGTAAAATGGGATCCGATCGGGTATTTCTAAATTTCGGATCGGATTCAGTTTGGTACCTAGCAGATCCGGATAATTTCGGGTATATCCGAAGTAACCGAAAAAGAACTGGTTCCGGTTCGGATTGTATTAATTTTACCCAATCATAACTGAAAATACTTGTTTCTAATTCGACTTATCCGAATCATTTAGAATAGAACACAAATAAAAAAAAACTCTATAAACAAATAAAACAAGTCTCAAACAAACAACAAATCAAACATTCCAAACAAAAAAAGTAATCCATCATTCAAAAAAGCTATGAAACTTAAAGAAGAGTTGAAAGTTTGAAATAAATCCATAAGAAAATATAAAAAGAAGCTCAACAACATTTAGTGTCTAATGTCATCCACTCTTCCATGTTACTAAACGCATGTCACCTACTTTCTTTAAGTAATAGCACAATCACAAGAACTTCAGACATTGAAAAGAGGAACACATGTGAACCTATGTTTAATGTCTTAATGACATAAGAGTTAGGTACTTTCGGATACTTGTTCGAATCTTGGATAATATCCGATCTGATCCGGTATCCAAAACATAAATGAAAGCATATCCAATCGTGTATTTCATTATATCCGGATCCAATGCGATATCCAATTTTTTGGATCGATACCGGTTCAGATCTTCGGATCTAGGAAATATGCCCAAGCCTAATCCAAAAGGTTTCAATGATCGTAAGTCGTAAGTTAAAGCAACAGTAACAGAAAATCAACGTCGCCGTTCATTTATTTGAGTTGCTTCCACTTTCTACATTCTCTCGCGAAGTCAACAACATAGAGTGTTTGGTTTATCAGCAATATCACTCAAATATCAGCAGTGTTCATATTGTAATTGTTAATACAAGTTTTACAACTATTGTAGTCCTTTCTTATAACTTCAAATTTATTTTCTTTTGCTTATACATAAAATATTTGTAATCATGATAATAATAAGACAGACAGGTCCCTTTCTTTTATTTTATTATACTATTACAGAGAAAGCAAATTTCTAGGTTTTAGTTGCTTCCAATATAAATTGTTTCATTTAACAAGGAAATATGAGTTATTGGAAAATTTGAGATTGTTATATTCTATAAGAAAATTTGATATTTTGTTTTAGAAATGCGTGACATATGATTTATATGTTTTGATTTATGATATCATAAAAATTTGGCTTATGGTTTTATTGGAGAAATTATAGAAATGCCATGTGTTTCATATCAATTTTAATCCGATTTATGAATTATTTGATACAAACATAATTGTTGGTGGAATCTTAAGAACGAAAACAAGTGGAAGTTCATCTCTTTTTCAAGAGTGAAGTTAATATCTTAGATAAATATATTCATTTATTTTGCCTATACTTAATATGTACCACAGGACCACAACATATATATCTGTTTTGTGATTATGAATTTCGCGTGTCTTATCCCATTTTAAATGGCAAAGAAGTATCAGTGATATATTAGTAAAAAAGAAGAATCCCATATTGAACTAATGAACTTTTTAATTAACAATCCCCCATTAAATTATTATTGAGTGCGCCCTTGACCTATATATAAACATATGTACATGAACCTCGTCCAGACTGTCTAATAATCGATCGTAAAGGCAAACATCGACCCACACCAAGTAACCCCTCTCATCTCACTCTCATCATCTCTATCTCATATTAGATACACGACGGCTCTTTCAGTACAAATACATAAAATCAGATTACAGTAAATATATTGGTAAAGAAATATGCAGTTTCTGTAACTATAATATACATACTACGTACACTATATATCTTCATTGTTTGTATGAAATTATGAACTCATTGAGCATCTCTATCTATATGGACATGTACGTACGTATACATAGGATCATTGCCGTCGTTATGTGGAAGTTAAAAATAGGAGAGGGGAATAGGGAAGACCCTTACTTGTCTACCACCAACAACTTTGTCGGACGTCAAACATGGGAGTTTGATCCCAAAGCCGGTACGCCGGAGGAACGAGCCGCCGTCGAAGAAGCTCGCCGGAGTTACTTGGCCAACCGTCCCCGTGTTAAAGGTTGCAGTGATCTCTTCTGGCGAATGCAGGTAAGTTTTTTTTTCCTGAACAATGAATGCAAGTAAGTTTTTACTTTCTCAAGTGAATTTTATTTGTTTATAATCTATATTAATCACTATCCATATAGCTATTTTACCACCTTATAATCACGTATAACCTTTGTCTAGTTTATAGTTTTAATACATTTATCACTGACATATATAACTATACTACGTTCATAATTTATGTACGTACGGTACAGTTAGATTACAGCCACACATGATTATTTATTTTTGGGCTTGAGCCACCACCACATGATTATGAAGATAATGTGAATTTTGTGGCTCAACTAAAATTATCTTCAAAGTCACCAGATGCATCGTAGTATCGTAAGTAAAAGAAAACTAAATATTTTACTAGTACCGTTTTGTAGACACTGCAGAATCTATGTTGATGATATAAGTATGGTTAACAAAAAAAAAAAACTGGATTACGAGATCAATATAGTTCAGAAGAAATAATAATAATGAAAAATTAATTTTATTATATGGAATTTTTAGCAATACTCAACCAAATTGTGATGTGTTGTTTTGTTAGAGAATTTTTTTGAAGAACCTTCGATTTATAGTCAAGTCACTTAAAGAGACAATGTCTAGTATCTCAAAAAAATGATACTAAGCACATGTTGTAACTGCTCAACAATATATAAAAAGGGTTAATTCTGTTAAATAGTTATTTTTGAGTTTTTGTCACTAATAGAACTTTTAAGAAAAAATGAATTTAATTTTTTTTAAATATTTATTTTTTATTTTAAAATTTTTTAAACATATCCTAAAATCCAACCAATAATCTTAAACCCTAAGTTTAAATTAGTTAATCTAAGGATCAAAGTGTATATTTACACTTTTAATAAAATTTATTTTGATTATTTAAAAAAAAAAAAATTTTGTGACAATTTTTTTTAATGATTATCCTTAAGTATTTCTCATATAGAAAACATCTCATGAGTTTTCATTTAAGATATTCTCCAACATATATTTACTTTCTCTTTTGTACATTTTTCTTTTTTATCATTTGTTTTTTCAATATTATCGAAGATGCTTTTATTATGATTTTGGTCAAATGAAGAAAAATAAAGTTTGATAAAAAAAAAAAGAAGAAAAGAAAAGTCAGTGACAATAGATTAATGAGACTAAGCCTTCTACATTTGAGCCCTAAAATAATGAGTTAAGTTCCCATTTACTCATACCATTATTGGGCCCTAAGATATAATGGGCCAAGCTGCCATTGCCTAATACTTAACGTACGCACAGTTTTTGAAAGAGGCGAGATTCGAGCAAGTGATCCCGCCGGTGAAAATTGACGGCGACGAAGCCATAACTTACGAGAAAGCGACGGATACGTTACGAAGAGGAGTCTCTTTCTTCTCGGCTTTGCAAGCCTCCGACGGTCACTGGCCGGGAGAAATCACCGGACCTCTCTTCTTCCTTCCTCCGTTGGTGAGTGTTCCTTGATCCTTTCGATTTCATTCGATTATGTCTATCGGCGAACAATCCTAGGGCTAGAATTAGGGTTTCTATTGGGTAACGAAGAGGAATCGAATGGAACGGAGAAGTTTTCGTGCAGGTGTTTTGTTTGTATATCACAGGACACCTCGAGAAGGTATTCGATGAAGAACATCGAAAAGAGATGCTTCGTCATGTCTATTGTCATCAGGTACTTTCACTAAATCAGAGCTTTGGATTAGTGATCATCTTCCACAGGAGCTAATGTTTTGCTCCTTTGTGATAATTTTTGTTGTCAGAACGAAGATGGTGGATGGGGATTACATATTGAGAGTAAGAGCATTATGTTCTGCACTGCTCTGAATTACATCTGCTTGCGTATTCTTGGAGAAGGTCCCAGTGGAGGACGAGATAGCGCTTGTAAACGGGCAAGACAATGGATTCTTGACCGTGGTGGTGTGACTTATATCCCGTCATGGGGAAAGATATGGCTTTCGGTAAATTCTGCAGACCAATGTATATGCCTGTGATATGTTGAAAAGTTACAATCAGGGTTTTGATTTGTTTTTCTGGTATATGTAGATACTGGGAATCTATGATTGGTCTGGAACCAATCCGATGCCTCCTGAGATCTGGTTGCTACCTTCCTCTCTTCCAATACACTTAGGTTTGTTTTCTGTTTCCATTTTTGTGATTGAGATTTTACTAACTGGCTCAGCTTAAAATTGTATTTTTTTAATGTTTGTCTTGATGCTAATACAGCGAAAACTTTGTGCTACTGTCGGATGGTTTATATGCCCATGTCGTATCTATATGGAAAGAGGTTTGTTGGTCCAATAACACCTCTTATTCTGCAACTGCGTGATGAACTCCTTTTGCAACCTTACGAATCTATCAACTGGAACAAAACCAGGCGTCTATACGCAAAGGTATCGTTGACCATTTATAATCTCTAAATTTTTGTTATTGTAGCATAAACATGTTTTATTCGTTCTTCCCGCAGGAGGACATGTATTTTCCCCATCCTTTGGTTCAAGATTTGGTATGGGACGCCCTTTACGTCTTTGTGGAGCCGTTTCTTACACGTTGGCCGTTAAACAAACTTGTGAGGGAAAAAGCTTGTCGGCTGGCTATGAAACACATACATTACGAAGACGAGAACAGCCACTATATCACCATCGGATGTGTTGAAAAGGTAAATAGTTGAATGACCCATTATAAAATTAGGCATGTCACTCTCTTAAGAACGTATGTTTGGATTCTAAGTTGAAATTTTTTATTTTGTAGGTATTGTGCATGCTTGCATGTTGGATTGATAACCCTGATGGGGACTACTTTAAGAAGCATCTTGCTAGAATTCCGGATTACATGTGGGTTGCTGAAGATGGAATGAAAATGCAGGTATGACTAAATGAGTGAAAATCAGATTCTTTTAGTATATTCTGTCTAGCGATGGAAACTTCTTTAAAATTATAGATTTATGCAGAGCTTTGGCAGTCAACTATGGGATACAGGGTTTGCGGTTCAAGCTATACTTGCGAGTGATCTCCTTGATGAAACTAGCAATGTACTCAAAAAGGGACATGATTATATTAAGTTATCTCAGGTTTTGATATCCTTTTAGTTACCTTAAATTACTGTAAAGAGGCGTTGAATGTGTGTTTCCTAAATCAAAGAACTTTTGCAGGTTAGAGAAAACCCGTCTGGTGACTTTAAGAGCATGTACCGCCACATTTCCAAAGGAGCATGGACTTTATCTGATCGAGATCATGGATGGCAAGTTTCAGATTGTACGGCTGAAGCTTTAAAGGTAACAAAACCAGTCACTGATGCATAACAAGTTTGCTGGAGCTTCCAAGAGAATCATGCCTCAAAGTACTTATTTGGTTTTGTAGTGCTGCCTGCTGCTCTCCACCATGCCATCTGAGGTTGTTGGCCAGCAACTAGATCCCGGACAAATATATGATTCTGTTAATCTCTTGCTATCTTTTCAGGTAAGTCTAAGACCAATGTCCTAAAAGATTATTCGCTCTTATTAAGATTTTCAGCTAAGAATTCATTAAAATGTAGAGTGAGAAAGGAGGTGTGACGGCATGGGAGCCTGTCCGTGCATACGAATGGATTGAAGTAAGGACTTGAAACTCATTAGGATATTAGCACATTTATAGCGAATTTGGAAGTTCTTATTAGGAAAAGTATCTATGATGTGTTAAGCCTTTGTAACTTGTGTTTCAGTTTCTCAACCCCACGGAATTTCTTGCTAATCTCGTGGCCGAGCGTGAGTATGTGGAGTGCACATCATCTGTGATACAAGCTTTGGTTCTGTTCAACCAACTCCATCCAGATCACAGGACAAAAGAGATAACCAGGTCCATCGAGAAAGCGGTGCACTACCTAGAAAACGAACAAAAGCCAGATGGGTCATGGTATGTAACTTCAAAACACAATTCGTACATGGTTCAAGAGAACCCTAACAGAACTGGAGTCATGATATATAGGTACGGGAACTGGGGTGTTTGTTTCATATACGCCACATGGTTTGCTCTTGGCGGCCTAGCAGCCGCTGGTAAAACATATGAAAATAGTCTTGCTATGCGTAAAGGTGTTGAGTTCTTACTTAAAACACAGAAAGATGATGGAGGCTGGGGCGAAAGCTATCTGTCATGCCCTGAAGAGGTATGAATCTCACCTAAGTTATCTCAAACAAGTGTTGATGTTTTCTAACATGGTGCGTATATAGAGATACATACCATCAGAAGGGAAACAATCCAACCTTGTGCAAACAGCTTGGGCAATGCTGGGTCTGATTCACGCTGGACAGGTTCAAAACATTTCATTATTGCATTTAAATTTGTCATTTCAATAATTCCCTCTATTTATTAGGCCGAGAGAGATCCACTACCTCTTCACCGTGCCGCAAAGCTTATTATCAATTCGCAAATGGACGATGGAGACTTCCCTCAACAGGTTAGACCATCCTCTTTGATACAAACATGATCATTCTTGTGATTCAAATGATTTGGAGTAATGTTTATAGTCATCGCATTTTGCAGGAGATAGTAGGAGTGTTCATGAAGAATTGCTTGATACACTATGCTACCTACAGAAACACTTTCCCATTATGGGCACTTGCTGAGTATCGCAAAGCTACGTTTCCTAACTCATCAACAGCAACATCTACAGCTTCCTAAATAATTGTTTTACTTATAATTATAGACAAAAACAAAATCGTATTGTCTCTAAAAAAAGTAATACAGGACATAAATAAATACAAAAATATTTTAACTATATCGTGGTGTTTTCATATCATGAAAACTAATAAATATTATCCTTCTGTCTTTCGCTACTTTTATTTTTTTTAACTCTCTAGAAATCATAATTATCTTTAAGTTTCATACTTGACCTTTGAACCATTCTTACAAGAGCCTCCACAACTTCAGACATCTGTGGTCGGAACTCCGGTTCCACTTGTACACATAACGCAATAATGTCGGCGAATCTGGACAATGACTTTGGTGGGTAAAGTCCATGCAAAGCTGGGTCTGCTATATTCGACAATGCATCTATGTCGTGAAGCTGCGGTGTCGCCCACCGTACCAATGATCTCTCCGGCCTTGGCTTCTCTCTGTTACAATATATGACATTTTAAAGAAAGTAGTAACCCTAGATTATACTATATAATAACCCTAGACTATACTATATAACAAATATTTAAAGATAAATAATCATAAAAAATGGAACTGACCCGTCAAATGGAACGCGACCGGTGAGAAGCTCTAACATGACGACGCCGAAGCTGTAGACGTCACTCTTTGGTGTGTAGGCATCAGGGTTCTTGGCTTCTGGTGCATTGTATCCTTCTCCAAGGTTTTGACTCGTCTTCTGTCACACCATATAATATACATATATACCATTAACTCTCTCAATCTAAAATTTTAAAATATTTGAAAGAGAATGAATCTATCGACTCACGAGATAGAATTTCGAGAGGCCGTAATCTGAGAGACGAGGGTTGAGATCTGCATCTAGCAAAATGTTAGAAGACTTTATGTTGTGATGCATCAGAGACGGTGAACATGCCTCGTGCAGGTATCTACACAAAACAAAACAACATGGTCATGAAAAGCTAAGTAAAAAGCGTTTGCCTATGTGTGTTTTTATCTAAGAACGTACTCGACGGCTCGAGCGGTTCCCAAGGCGATTCTGACTCTTGTGTTCCAAGTCAAAGGTCTACTGAAAGAATCTGACAAATGAAGGAACTCGTGGAGTGATCCGTTCCTGAAGTATTCGTAGACTAACATGTTGTGACCTTGCTCTGAGCAATAACCTACAAGCTCTGCTATGTTCTGATGCCGAATCTTTGAGACACTCATCACCATTGGCGCTATTCCTTCTGATTTACCCGAATCAAACAATTTTGAATCGATCTTCTTGACCGCCAAAGTCTGAACAAAAATAACATAAATAATCAAATACATGGCCGGTTCTGAGATTAAAGAAACCATAAACATATTACTTGTGAAACAAGGGATATATTGTGATTGTATTGTTACTTGTGAAACAAGGTAGGTCAGAGACTTACGCGTCCATCTGGATATTTGGCTCTATAAACACGTCCTATTGACCCTTCACCGAGTAGGTTTCCAGGTGCAAAATTGGCCGTTGCGGTTTGCAGATCAGAGAGTTCGAACTCTGTAGCAGCACGAGTAGAAGTGGTTCGTTTTGCGTTGAGCTTGTTCGCAAATTCAGTATCGTTGAAAGACATCACACGAGATGACACTGAATGTTTCAGTCCCTTTGATCCAATCCCTTGTACGTTCTCATCATCTGAATCTATAGATTTTCTACCTGCAGTATAATCTCCTATTGATCAGTAACTTGTGAAACAAGTTAGGTCTAAAAGTCTCATATACATCTCCTATTGATCAGTAATTTGTGAAACAAGTTAGCTCTAATAGTCTCATACGCCTCTCCTATTGATCAGTAACTTGTGAAACAAGTTAGGTCTAAAAGTCTCATATACATCTCCTATTGAACAGTAATTTGTGAAACAAGTTAGGTCTAAAAGTCTCATACACCTCTCCTATTGATCAGTTTAGGTCCAAAGGTCTCATATACCTTTGTAATCATTGCCAAAATCGACGCGAAGCTCTTGTGAAGATCCATGAGATGCTAAAGACCTGAATCTTGGTGTGTGTTGGCTGTTGTCTTCATCGATGAAATGAGGAGAAGGAGATGATTTTTTCTTGGAGACGACAGCGATTAAGACAGCAATTAATACAAGAACTGTTAAGCTTGCTATAGCTATCATCACTCCGTTCACAACAGTCATGCCTCCTCCTCCGTTAGATCCTCCGGATTTACGACCGTATTTAACACCCGGTGGTGGTGGCGGAGCAGTTTCTGTTGACCAGTCGTTGCCTCCAGTCCTTTAACAGAATCAATTACAAAACAAGAGTGAATGTTTCCATGTTGAAAAGTGTTTCTTGTATAGCACGAAACTTGATTCACTTACAGTAGGCTGTCTATTTCTTTAAGTTCATTAGGTATCCATCCTTCAAACTTGTTGTCTTCAACGTTCCTTGTGTCACACGGCACGAATGTTCTTAAGTTTGTGATTTTAGTGAAACCAATTTGAGTTTTTTTGTTTGCTTACAAGTCATCAATGGCAAGGTTCCTGAGAACGTTTATGTCGCCTGTGAATCTATTCTCCTGCACATGTCTTGTATCAAAACAGGTGAAAAAACACACCAAATCAGCATTTGAGAGTTATAAATATAAATACCTAAAATAAGATGTATTGCTCATTGCTTACAGTTTCTTAAGGCTGTGAGATTAGCAAAACCCTGAGGTAGTTTCCCAGAGAGTTTATAAACGATAAATCCCTGTACATATAATTTTTGGAGTTTAAGTTCTCAAGTTTGATGATTTATGTAAATGTTTTGTGTTAGAAAATATAACTAAAAGGAATTGTACCTACAGAGTTTCGAGTTTGGACAGTTTCTGAAACATATCTGAAAGTTCTCCATCAAGCTTGTTCTGTCCAAGATTACTGCATTTCACATACAAGTTTTAGCAAGTCTTTCATAAACCCTATATAAGAACATAAATATTTGCAAATTTTTAACTCACATGCTTTGGATATGTTTCATTTGAGATAACGAGTAGGGTACGTTTCCATCGAGTTCGTTCTCAGAAAAGTCTCTGCATCAATATGTCCATGTTACTATTGTTTCTTGGGTGTAAAGTAATCTAAGAAAACAAATGTATGAACTTACAGATTGACAATGTTGGGTGGGAGTTGATAAGGTATATTGCCTTTGAGATTGTTTTTGCTGAGATCACTGTACTATCACCAGAACCAATAACCAAAACTGTTATTTTCTTAGTTTAATTTTAAGTAATAAAAAAGATTATTAAATTGGGATTCTCACAAAGTTGTGAGAGATTTGAGGTTGCTTAGTAGATAACCAAGAGATCCACTTAGCTCAAGACCTGATAACTGTCTGTTGATCAAAAAGAGAGGAAGATTAGAAGATAACTTGTGACGCAAGCAAGTTTCTGAAATTAGGGTTCTTTAGGGGAGTAAATATATTGTCCCTCTGTTTCATAAAGATAGATTTTTTAGTGTTTTCACACATTAAAAAAATACATTAAATTATTATAATAAAGTTTTTTGTAATTTTCAATTTCAAATTTTTTTAACTAATAGTAACTCAATAAACTCAAATAAATATATTTGAAGTTTACAATACTTTCATAAAAATACACAAAAAACCTATTTTTATGAAATAATTTTTTTTTCTAAAATTTATCTTAATGGAATGGAGGGAGTATATTACAATTCAGTAACGGAAGAGCCTTTGCATTTGACACCTTCCCAAGAACCATCACAGGGATCACCTCCACTAGTTTTCCAGCCTTTGAGTTTTGATGGTGAGTTTAAGCTCGTGAACATCACATTCAACGCAGAGACTGCCAAATGAATTCTAATTAATTTCTCGATAAATTTGATTAATTGTTTAACACAAACGCAATGGCATTTAAGCCGTGAATGTAATTATACCTTCTTGCTTCTCGGTTTTTGCTTGAACTAAAGTGACGATAATAGCTAGAGATGCAATCAAGAGCCGTTGCTTCTGCATCATATCTTGATATGCAAGAAAGATATAGAAAAAAAGAGATTTAGG
>CAJHQP010005023.1:0-49536 GCA_905132765.1 Moricandia arvensis | reverse complement strand
GGGTCCTAAACCCTATTGTAACGGATCCAACTTTTTATCAACGAGTATTCTTTCTTCCTTGACGGCTCTCTCTCTAGAAAGTGTGTCGAGTTCTGGTGTGTAATATCCAGAGACCTAAGGGTGTCTAAATCGGTGTGTCATATCCGGTTTGTTCATCTAGGAGTATCAAGAGTTCATCCATCCCTCTTGTGTCACCATTCAATCCACACGCCTTGAAGAACTTGAGTCTCTGATTCGTTCTTGCAAGGATTATCCATTCCCATCAACCAAAGAGCATCCTAGGGACGCATAAGGGAGAGACCAAGATCAGTATGAGATGAGCTAAATGAGCTCAATAAGAGTTAGTGGTGTGCAATGAGATTCGGTCCAGACCTGCACCACAGTTAGGCCATGATCCAGAGTTCTTTGTGTTCACCACACTGGTTGAGACACAAAGAACTCACTGGCCAATCCCTAGGCCTTGAAGGAGCTTACTCTTTTCCTTATGAGGGTTTTATCCCTAAGGAGGGTTTTCTCTCATAAGGTTTTTAATGAGGAGTGACTTCAAGGTTCCAAGCTTGACTTAGGATCACTAGAGTCAAGCTTGAGGGGGAGTGTTAACTTGAAGAGATACAAATGAACAAGAGAGAGAGATGAGATGGAGGCAAAGGAGATAGATGGTGTGAAGGGATCTTGTGCAACAAGAATGGAGAAGGCTGTGGGAAGCTGATATGTGCACAAGAGGCTTCAGAACACATTGAGGATGATCAAGAAGAACCTTGGGAAGCTCTTATGAGAAGAAGGGATCAAATGGACGAGTTTAGGGTGAGGTGTACAGACTGTACGGACCGTACGGACTGTACGAACCAACCTCGACCCAAAATCATCTATACTCGACCATTTGAGCAGAAAAGAAGTTTTATGTCTTGTGCAAACTTAGGGCTAAAACTGTACGGACCAGCTTGATATATATGGCCGTACAACCCTAAGAAAGCACAAGACTTGTGAACCAAGCTTCAAGAAGGTTTGTTATGGTGAGCAAAGACTTGGGATCCGTGGGAGGCTTAGGCAAGGTGAAAAGATGCTGAGAATATACCTTAGGCGAAAAGGAAGAGCTGTCTACTTTCCAGGAAGGAGCTGAGGTTTGGATAAGGTTATCCATCCATAAAGCAAAGGAAGAGCTTATGGATAACCTTATCCATTCGCCCATAAAGCAAAGGAAGAGCAGCTTGGGACAGCCTGTCCCAAGCATGTGAGCAATTCCAGCCAAGTATTTCAAACCAAGTCTGTTGACTACACATGCTTTGCTTTATCCTTTGTAAACCCTAATGTAGCTCTCTCTCTCTATATAAACTGATCTCTGGCGAGTTGTAATCTTTAAGGGAGAAAGGGGGAAAACCCCTCTCCACTACAGAAATAAAGCTTGTTGTGTTCTTGATTCGAATCCCTCTCAAGTCTTCCCCTTTCTTAGTCTTTTAAGAGCATGAAGAAGGACCAGTCCAGGGGAAGCTTTTAGTAGCTAGAAGGCTTCTACGCTTGCAAACCAAGACTGAGGAGCTAGAGCAACGAGAGAACCTATTCTATACCCGGTGCTTGGTGCAAGGAAAGGTTTGCAGCCTCATAGTTGATGGAGGAAGTTGTGTGAATGCTGCTAGTGAGACAATGGTCAAGAAGTTGGGTTTGAAGGTTCAGAAACATCCAAAACCATACCAGCTACAATGGTTGAATGAAGAAGGCACTATGAAGGTTTCAAATCAAGTGCTCATTCCTTTAGCCATAGGAAGATATGAATATGAAGTCTTGTCTGATGTGTTTCCTGTGGAAGCTGGTCACATACTTCTTGGGAGACCTTGGCAATCTGATCCCCGAGTTTTCCATGATGGCTTCCCAACAAGCACTCCTTTGAGTTCAAGGGTCACAAGACTGTCCTGGTTCCCTTGACACCTAAGGAAGTACAACATGATCAGATTCAACTCCAAAAGAAGAAGGAGATTAATATCAAACCGGCTGGAACTAAGCAGTCAAACTTCTATGCAAACATGGGTGATATCAGAAGAACTCTTTACTCTAAACAATATGCTATCTTACTTGTGTTTAAAGAAGCTCTTTTGAACTTAATGAAAGTAAATGAAGAACAGTGAAGAACAAGCTCAAGAACAGAGAGAAAGATGAGTTTGAATCCCAAGAGAGAGAGAGTGAATTTCGTATGCAAGAGAGAAAGAGAGAGAGCAGAAGTGAAAGTGACTTGTCCTCAACTGCTGGAGCAGAGAGAGCAGAAATAGAACATGTGACTTCTCCTTATTTTATTCATTCCTCTTGTTCCCATAATATCTCCAACGGTCTTCTCCTCTTTCTGATGTCGACCAAGGTGAGTTTAAACTTGCCTTGACTCTGAAGACACGTTAGGTTAAGCTTGGGTGACTTGGGAGGCAAGTGTTGTACGGACATACTTGCATTCCAAGTCTGCTCGGATTTGTTGCTTCTTCTTCAAGTGATTCCAGATCCTCTCTTCTCCTTTTCTATTTATTTCCTTTGTCAATACTCCCCCTCAAGCTTAGCCATACAGCATGGTTAAGCTTGGATTCCATGAAGACATCCCTCATTAAAACCTTTGTGTGCAAAACCCAATGGGATAAAAACACACAAAGGAAAAAGAGTAGATGCTTCATGGCTAAGAGGATCATGATCTGGACAAGTCTATGAGTCCCAACCTTGGATGGATGGACTCACAAACTTTGGTGCTTGCTCCTTGGTGAATATATCTGCTAGCTGATCTTCACTCCTTGTGTAGCAAGGTAATATGATCTGGTTCTCCACAGCTTGTCTCACTTTGTGACAATCCACCTCAATGTGCTTTGTCCTCTCATGAAACACAGAGTTTGAGGCTATATGGATAGCTGCCTGATTATCACAATGCATTGTGATTGGTGATGTTGTCTCTATACCCAAGTCTCTAAGCAGGTTCCTGATCCAGATGAGCTCACTTGTAAGCTTCCTCATTGCTCTATACTCTGCCTCAGCACTTGAACATGATACAACCTTTTGCTTCTTGCTCTTCCAAGTGACTAGGTTGCCTCCAATGAAAGTACAATAGCCTGTTGTAGACCTCCTGTCTACTCTATCACCAGCCCAATCTGCATCACAATATCCCACAATTTTTGTGCGCTTGTTGCATCCCATCCATACACCCTGGCCTGGAGATTCCCTTAGATACCTCAAGATCCTTTCCACCATATTCCAGTGATGAACTTTAGGGTCTTGCATATGCTGGCTGACTTGATTCACAGCAAAGTAGACATCTGGTCTTGTAATGGTTAAGTAGATTAGTTTTCCAACCATTTTCCTATAGAGCTTGACATCTTCAAACAATCCATCTTCCATCTCCCCCTCACGCAGTACTTTGTATCCTTCTTCAAGAGGAGTTTTGGCTACTCTTCCTCCAAGCTTTCCTGCCTCATTCAAAAGATCAAGTGTGTACTTCCTTTGAGAAAAGAAAATCCCCTCTTTAGAGCGGCATATTTCAATCCCTAGGAAGTACTTTAGCTCACCCAAATCTTTGATATCAAATGCAGATTTAAGAAAAACCTTAGTTGAGGTGATACCTTCTTTGTCATTTCCTGTGATGATTATATCATCAACATAGACCAGGATAATCACAATCCCTTGCTGTCCTGAGAGTGTGAACAGAGTATGGTCTGCCTCTGACTTCCTAAACCCTCTTCCATTCAAGGTTGTGCTCAGTTTGTGATACCAGGCTCTAGGAGATTGTTTTAATCCATAGATAGCCTTCTTCAGCCTCAATACATTTCCTGGTTTTACCATGCTCTCTAAACCAGGAGGAGGACGCATATATACTTCATCTTCTAATTCCCCTTGAAGAAAGGCATTCTTGACATCCATTTGCCATAGATCCCATTCCAAGTTGACTGCCAAAGCAAGAACAATCCTTATGGTGTGAAGCTTAGCCACTGGAGCAAATGTGTCTAGGTAGTCTTCTCCGTAGACCTGAGTGTAGCCCCTTGCTACAAGTCTTGTCTTCTTCCTTTCTGGTTTTCCATTTGCTAGATACTTGATGGTGAAGATCAGACGACTTGTCACTGCTTTCTTGCCTTTGGGGAGCTCAGCTTCAAACCATGTATCATTTCTGATCATAGCATTGATCTCATCTTCAACTGAGGCTCTCCATTCCTCCAGATCCATTGCCTCTTCATAAGACCTTGGAATGTACTCTTGATCCAGATTACTTATAAAGGCTTGGTGTTCTTGAGGATAGTGTGCCATTGAGCAAGTTGCTTGTATGGGATGAGCTACTGCATTGCTGTTGAAGTATACTCTGGTGTTTTTCCAATTGGATGGATGATGCTTCACTCTTGTACTTCTCCTCAATGGTTGAATCTGTTGCTCTTCTAGCACTGTCTCTACATGTTCTTCCTGATCTTGATTCTCACTGGACTGATCAACTTCATGTAGTCCATCTTGATCATGTGCTGTCTCTGAATCATCCTCTTGTCTTTGTTGTTGTGAGTCTGATTCACTGCCCCCCTCAGGGTCAGGATGGACTGGCTCGACACTTGGTCCAGCTGCTCTAGTTCCCTCAGACACTGGAGTAGGAGAGTGTCTCCACTGGATCAGTGGTGCTTGGTCTCAGCATCTCAAGTTCAGCCCACAATGCTCTGAACTTTCCAAAATGTTTGGTAAAGTCTATATCCTCCTGATGCAAGTTGTTGATTGCCCTCTTCACTTCAAAGACTCTGCTGAGGTTAGAGGTGTTTCCATAGACTTTTTGTAAGGTGTCCCACAACTCCTTTGCTGTCTCACAGTAGGAGTAATCTTCCATTATGGGACCATCCAGAGAACCTTGCAAGGCAGACAGCACCATGAGATCTTCTTGAACCCATTTGCCTTCATCTGTCACTACAACTTCTCTGCCATCTTCTCCTTGTGTGATTTGTCTTGGGGCTTTTCCTGAAGTGATGTGCTCCCATAGACCTCTACCACCAAGGGCTGTCTTGGTCAATCTCGACCATAGAAGGTAGTTTAAACCTTTTAGAGTGACTGGAAAGACTATTTGTTTGTGTTGCTCCATTTTGACTTGCTATTGTCCAGTGGGTAATAGAGTGTGCTGGGTAGAAATTTGAAATTTGAACACGGGAAAAGCTAGAAAACAAGCAGAAACAAGCTACTATCTCTTTATATGGTGAATATATGAAGAGAAATGAAGAGAAATAAAAAGAAATGGTGAAGAACAGCCCAGAAACTTGCAAGAACAAGACTAATATCCACTGGATAAAAGGATGTTCTTCAAGAAAACCAGAAACTATTCGGATAGAAAGGTAGAATGGAGTAAGTAGAGTGTGTTTGCGGAAGAAAGTGAAAGGTTTAGGAGCTTAAGGCTCTGATACCATGAAAGTAAATGAAGAACAGTGAAGAACAAGCTCAAGAACAGAGAGAAAGATGAGTTTGAATCCAAGAGAGAGAGAGAGAGAGTGAATTTCGTATGCAAGAGAGAAAGAGAGAGAAGGAACTCTTTTCCTTGATTAGAATAAGTGTGAGATACAAAATATATAAAGGCAAGTTGCCTAAGACAGAAACAAGATAAACAATAAACAAATGTTCTGCTGGAGCAGAGAGAGCAGAAGTGAAAGTGACTTGTCCTCAACTGCTGGAGCAGAGAGAGCAGAAATGGAACATGTGACTTCTCCTTATTTTATTCATTCCTCTTGTTCCCATAATATCTCCAACGGCCTTCTCCTCTTTCTGATGTCGACCAAGGTGATTTTAAACTTGCCTTAACTCTGAAGACACGTTAGGTTAAGCTTGGGTGACTTGGGAGGCAAGTGTTGTACGGACATACTTGCATTCCAAGTCTGCTCGGATTTGTTGCTTCTTCTTCAAGTGATTCCAGATCCTCTCTTCTCCTTTTCTATTTATTTCCTTTGTCAATACTTAACAGATTCTACACCGGTGTATCCGAGTGAAATGGTTTCTCTTTTGCAGGAGTTCCAATATGTATTTCCAGAGGACAATCCCATTGGGTTACCTCCTTTGCGAGAGATTGAGCACCAGATAGACTTTGTTCCAGGATCTACACTTCCAAACCGACCAGCATACAGAACCAACCCGGTTGACATCAAGGAGTTGCAAAGACAAGTAGAGGAACTCATGGAGAAGGGCTATATCCGAGAGAGTTTGAGCCTATGTGCTGTACCAGTGCTCCTAGTGCCTAAGAAGGATGGTACATGGCGTATGTGTGTTGATTGGAGATCAATCAACAACATCACAGTGAAGTATCGCCACCCTATACCTAGATTAGATGATATGCTTGATGAATTGCATGGTTCTTGCATCTTTTCTAAGATAGATTTAAAAAATGGATATCATCAGATTATGATGAAAGAAGGAGATGAATGGAAGACTGCATTTAAAACTAAACATGGATTATATGAGTGGTTAGTTATGCCATTTGGATTGACAAATGCACCTAGTACATTCATGAGGTTAATGAATCATGTTCTTAGATCATTCATAGGCATTTCTGTTGTTGTATACTTTGATGACATCTTAGTATATAGCAAGACCTTAGAAGAACATATATAACATCTCAGGGCTTTCCTGAATGTTTTGAGAAATGAATAGCTTTTTGCCAACTTGAAGAAATGCACTTTTTGCACGGATAACTTGGTTTTTCTAGGCTTTGTTGTGAGTGCAGATTGAGTTAAGGTGGATGAAGAAAAGATCAAATCCATCAAGGACTGGCCAAGCCCAACCTCAGTAGGAGAAGTGAGAAGTTTCCATGGGCTTGTTGGGTTCTATAGGCGATTTGTGAGAGACTTTAGCACCATTGCAGCTCCCTTAACTGAAGTGATAAAGAAAGATGTCGGATTCAAGTGGGGAGAAGCACAAGAGAAGGCTTTCCAAATCCTAAAAGAGAAGCTTACTCAATAACCTCTTCTTATGCTTCTTGACTTTACAAAAACTTTTGAAATAGAATGTGATGCTTCAGGAATTGATATTGGTGCTGTGTTGATGCATGATAGGAAACCCATTGCCTACTTCAGTGAGAAGCTTGGAAGAGCCACTCTCAACTATGCAACCTATGACAAAGAACTCTATGCCTTGGTGAGGGCCTTGCAAACATGGCAGCATTACTTGTGGCCCAAGGAGTTTGTCATTCACACTGATCATTAGTCCCTAAAGTATCTAAAAGGGCAGAGTAAGCTTACCAAGAGACACGCAAGATGGGTTGAGTTCATAGAGACCTTCCCATACGTGATCAAGTATAAACAAGGTAAGGAGTACATAGTTGATGATGCACTATCTCGGAGGTATGTTCTCTTGACCACTCTAGATGCTAAGTTACTTGGGTTTGAGCAGATTAAAGATATGTATGATACTGACCTTGATTTCAAGGAAGCTTATGCATCTTGTGAGAAATTTGCTGCAGGGCACTACTTTAGACAAGAAGGTTTCTTGTTCTATGATAACAGATTGTGTGTGCCTAATTGTTCTTTGAGTGATCTCTTTGTCAGGGAATCCTATGGGGGCAGTCTAATGGGACACTTTGGGATTGCCAAGACCCTAAAAGTTTTGCAGGATCACTTCTATTGGCCGCACATGAAGAGAGATGTGGAGAGAATCTGTGGGAGGTGTGCTAATTGCAAGCGTGCTAAGTCCCAAGTCCAATCCCAGGGTTTGTATACTCCTTTACCCATTCCACACCATCCTTGGAATGACATATCCATGGACTTTATTGTTGGATTGCCTAGGACTAGAACCGGAAAAGACTCAGTCTTTGTTGTTGTTGATAGGTTCTCTAAGATGGCACATTTCATAGCATGTCGTAAGACTGATGATGCATTGCATATTGCTAACTTGTTCTTTAAAGAGGTTGTTCGTTTACATGGCATGCCTAGTACTATAGTTTCTGATAGGGACACTAAGTTTCTTAGTTACTTTTGGAAGACTCCTTGGTCTAAGCTAGGCACTAAGTTGCTGTTTTCTATTGTTGACATGAATAAATAAATGACAAGGAGAAGTTATGAAGATGATGATTATTGACCTGAAGAGATAAAGAAGACAAAGAGAATAAGAAATAAGGCTAATATGAAGAACCTTGTTGGACAAGGTATTCCGTACAACCTTGACTTCCAAGTAACCTAACTTTACCTTGAGTGACTTCGAAGGCAAGGTACATGTGGGACTCGCCAAGCTTCATCCTCAGAGGCAGATTTGAATTCAAATGAGCCTCCAGACCGTTGAGAGAGAGCAAAGGCAAGTGGGCTTAGTTTAAAATAAAAGTCACATGTGTGGTCCAAGCTTGGGAGCAGTTCAAGAGCTGTCCCTTTCTCTGGCTCAGACCAGAATAGAATAATATTATTCTTCTTGTCTTCTTTAGTCCTCTTTGGTCTATAAAACATTATTTTAAGCATCCCATATCAGTTAAGAAAATCATTTCTCTCCTTCTCTCTTTGAATTTCGAAATGCCTCTCTCTCTCTTTCTCTCTCTTGTTCTTCATGTTCTTCATTCTCCAGCAGTAAAATACTTCTAAATCTCTCATTCTAACATGGTATCAGAGCCAGGTTGTTCTTGAGACCTAATTCTTCTTATTCTCTTTTCTTTCATCCGCTAAATCTCTGAGTTTTTTTATTTCTGTTTTTGGCAAAGTTCATCTTGTTCTTCAGTTGTTCATCGTTTCCAGCTCCAGAAATTGCCAAAAATGGAAAAGATGATTTCGACCAAGAAAATGAAGAAGGAGAATCTCATTCCAGTGACCCCAGAGGGTCCTAACTATCTTTTATGGTCAAGAGTGGCCAGAGTTACCTTGGGAAGATATGGACTTTGGAACAGCCATATCATGGAGGCTGAAACTTCAAAGAGGATGGCTCAAGAGGATAGTCAGGCTACTTGCCTAAAACATGAAGACAAGTGGGTTCAAGAGGAACAGCAAACACTTGGAATTATACACAGCTCTCTTTCTGAACAGATCTTGGAGGATCATTATCACCTCAGAACCGCCAAGAGTTTATGAGAGAAGCTTCAAAATGTTTATGGGAATCTATGGGAGAGTCTTCAAGCTGTCTATGAGCAAGACAAAGTTTTCAGTCTTCTCCTAAACCTGGATTCACCCTGCAATAGTCTGATAAGTTATATCATTCAAGAAAGGAAGCTTCCAAGTTCCCTAGGAAGCCAGTCAAGTACATTTAAGCTCAAGGAGTTTGAGCATCAAGTAATTACAGGAAGAACCGTGTATTCAGCACTCTGTGGTGATTCTAATGAAGGAGGAACATGGAGTAGTATGGATGGTGCGACAAGCATTGATGGACCAGTGACCAGGAGAGACCTTGATGTTGACATGAAGAATAAAAGCATTGACAAGAGATAATAAGAATAGATGTTCAGGACATTTGAAGATGAAACTGGTATGCACAGCCTTGGAACACAAGTCTGTCCGTACAGACTTGCCTCTCAAGTTACCAGAACTCAACCTAACTTACCTTGGAAGACAAGGCAAGTTTAAACTCGCCTCAGGCAACATCAGAAGGCAGAGAGAGCCGTTGGAGGTCTGGAACAAGAAGAATGAATATAATAAGCCTGGTCACATGCTGCATCTGAAGAGAGAGAACAGTTGGTGAAGGGTCATTTTCACCCCTGTCCAGACCAGCATATTTTATACTTAATTCTCTTGTCAAGTAGCTAATTGTTTTCTTTATAAATATTGTATGTTGTCTTCAGAATTAATCAAGGAAATCATTTCTATCCTTCTCTCTCTTTGAATTTCGAAATCTCTCTCTCTCTCTCTCTCTCTCTCTCTCTCTCTCTCTCTCTCTCTCTCTCTCTCTCTTGTTCTTCATGTTCTTCATTCTCCAGCAGTAAACTACTTCTAAATCTCTCATTCTAACATAAATCTTACATGGTATCAGAGCAGTATGTTCTTGAGATCTAATTCTTCTTATTCTCTTTTCTTTCTTCTGAGTTTTTTATTTCTATTTTTGGCAAAGTTCATCTTGTTCTTCAGCTGTTCATCATTTCCAGCTCCAGAAATTGCCAAAAATGGAAAAGATGATTTCGACCAAGAAAATGAAGAAGGAGAATCTCATTCCAGTGACCCTAGAGGGTCCTAACTATCTTTTATGGTCAAGAGTGGCAAGAGTTACCTTGGGAAGTCATGGACTTTGGGACAGCCATATCATGGAGGCTGAAACTTCAAAGAGGATGGCTCAAGAGTATAGTCAGGCTACTTGCCTAAAGCATGAAGACAAGTGGGTTCAAGAGGAACAGCAAACACTTGGAATTATACACAGCTCTCTGTCTGAACAGATCTTGGAGGATCATTATCACCTCAGAACCGCCAAAAGTTTATGGGAGAAGCTTCAAAATGTTTATGGGAATCTATGGGAGAGTCTTCAAGCTGTCTATGAGGAAGACAAAGTTTTCAGTCTTCTCCTAAACTTGGATTCACCCTGCAAAAGTCTGATAAGTTATATCATTCAAGAAAGGAAGCTTCCAAGTTCCCTAGGAAGCCAGTCAAGTACATTTAAGCTCAAGGAGTTTGAGCATCAAGTAATTACAGGAAGAACCATGTATTCAGCACTCTGTGGTGATTCTAATGAAGGAGGAACATGGAGGAGTATGGTAGGGGCGACCAATTCTGATAGTCCAGTGACCAGAAGAGACTTTGATTCCTTTATAAAAGCTGCCAAGGCCCTTATCTCACCCAAGGAGGTTGGTAAATATTATCCTGACTCTAAACCCATCATTATAGATTCATGAGCTAGCCATCACATGATTAGTGATAGGAACCTGGTTAGTAATATCAAACCTGCCTCAGGGAATGTGCTTATAGCAAATGGTGATAAGGTTAAGATAGAAGGGATAGGGAACCTTAGGCTGTTTGATAGAGAATCCACTGCCTTATATATGCCTCAGTTTACATCAAACTTGCTATCAGTTAAAAGGGCAACCGTTGACCTGAATTGTCAAGTTCTTTTTAGACCAGATGAGGTTGAATTTCAAGACCTGAAGACAGGGCAGGTAATTCGAAAAGGGTACAGCCATCAGGAACTATATCACCTAGAAAAGACTAAGGTTTCAGGAGCATCTCCTGCTCACTGCCTAGTCACTACTTCTAATGGGATTGAGAGCATCATATGGCACTCCAGATTGGGACATCCTCACACTAGAGCTTTGAACTTGATGTTTCCAGGTATGGTGGTTCAGAATGATGATTGTGAAGCCTGCATCTTGGGGAAGCATTGTAGAACAGTCTTTCCAACGTCTAGCACTATCTATGAGAAGTGTTTTGACCTGATTCACTCTGATGTGTGGACAGCGCCTTGTATGTCCAGAGAGAATCACAAGTATTTTGTCACCTTCATTGATGAGAAGTCCAAATACACATGGGTGACTCTGATTCAGTCAAAAAACAGGGTGCTGGAGGCATTCAAGAACTTCCATAACCATGTCCTCACCCATTTCAATGCCAAGTTGAAGATCCTCAGTTCTGATAATGGTGGAGAGTACACTAGTCAAGCTTTCAAGCAATACTTGGCTCAGCATGGGGTGATACATCAAACCAGCTGCCCTTACACACCACAACAAAATGGGGTGTCTGAGAGGAAAAATAGGCACCTAATGGAGGTGGCCAGAAGCATGATGTTTCATACAAGTGTGCCTAAAAGGTTTTGGGGAGATGCAGTCTTGACAGCATGTTATTTGATCAATCGAATTCCCACCAGAGTTCTCCAAGATCACTCACCATTTGAGGTACTCAACAAAACCAGACCATCTATTGACCATATGCGTGTGTTTGGGTGTCTTTGTTTTGTATTAATACCAGGTGAACAAAGGAACAAATTAGAAGCAAAAAGTACAAGGGCAATGTTCATTGGATACTCCCCAAACCAGAAGGGTTACAAATGCTATGAACCAGAGACTAGGAGAGTCATGGTGTCTAGAGATGTGAAGTTTGTAGAATCAAGAGGATACTACAATGATAAGAGTTGGGAGGATCTAGAGAACCTATCTCAATCAGCTTCTGATAGAGCAAGCAATCTTAGGAGAGTGATGGAAAGCCTTGGGGTCAGTATGCCTGAAGCAAGAATGGAACCTGAACCAAAAGGGTCTACACCAGAAGCTGATAAAAGGGTGGAGACTGAAACTGGTTCCAGCAATGATGAAGTTGAGGTTCAGGTGGTTCCTCACCTTGACCATGTGGGGGACAATACTGCTGAGCCAACACAACGAGAAAACTCAGCAAGAATTCATGGCCAAGCTGAGCAACAAGATCAAGAGGAATCAGTGGTAAATGAGGGCAGTCCTCAGATGATGCAGAAGCTGTTCTAGAAGAAGTAGCACCACTAGTACTAAGAGCATCTCCATCAGTTAAGGACCCCTATGGGGTCCTTAACTTTTTTTTATTTTATTTTTTTCATTTAAAAAAATTAAAAAAGAAAAAATTAAAAACCAACCAATCGTGGACCGCCACGTCTCAGTGAGACCCACAAAACAGTGTAAGGAGCGGTCCTTAAATAAGGGTTTTTAGGAGTGGTCCTTAACAAAAGTGGTGGGACCCACCACCACTTTTTGCTAAGGACCCCTCTAAGTACCTCCCAATGGAGGTGCTCTAAGGAGGAGTACTAGGCTCAGAAAATCTGCTTCTAATTGGATCAATACAAGGTTTATTTCAACTCTCAAGCAGTTGCACATCCTACTCAAGCAACATGCTCCCTAGCTTAAGGATTTGGGAGTTGAGACCACAACACCAATCACTATGCATTGTGATAACCAGGCTGCTATACACATTGCTAGCAATTCAGTCTTTCATGAGAGGACTAAACATATAGAGGTGGATTGTCACAAGGTAAGACAAGCTGTGGACCAGAAGATCATCTTACCTTGCTACACAAAAAAGTGAAGACCAGCTAGTTGATATCTTCACAAAGGCTGCGAGTACTAAGGTCTGTGAGTTCATTCATCCAAAGCTTGGGCTCATAGACCTCACATGTCACTGATCTCTCCTCCATGAAGTGTTCTACTCTTTTTCCTTGGCTTGGTTTTTCTCCCATGTGGTTTTACGTAGCTGAGGTTTTAATGAGGGAATGCTTCATGGCTTCCGAGCTTGACTTGTTCCACATGGTCAAGCTTGAGGGGGAGTGTTGACATGAAGAATAAAAGCATTGACAAGAGATAAGAAGAATAGATGTTCAGGACATTTGAAGATGAAACTGGTATGCACAGCCTTGGAACACAAGTCTGTCCGTACAGACTTGCCTCTCAAGTTACCAGAACTCAACCTAACTTACCTTGGAAGACAAGGCAAGTTTAAACTCGCCTCAGGCAACATCAGAAGGCAGAGAGAGCCGTTGGAGGTCTGGAACAAGAAGAATGAATATAATAAGGCTGGTCACATGCTGCATCTGAAGAGAGAGAACAGTTGGTGAAGGGTCACTTTCACCCCTGTCCAGACCAGCATATTTTATACTTATTTCTCTTGTCAAGTAGCTAATTGTTTTCTTTATAAATATTGTATGTTGTCTTCAGAATTAATTAAGGAAATCATTTCTATCCTTCTCTCTCTTTGAATTTCGAAATCTCTCTCTCTCTCTCTCTCTCTCTCTCTCTCTCTTGTTCTTCATGTTCTTCATTCTCCAGCAGTAAACTACTTCTAAATCTCTCATTCTAACATAAATCTAACACTTGATTCCTTTATCAAAGCTGCCAAGGCCCTTATCTCACCCAAGAAGGCTGGTACACACTCTCTTGACTCTAAACCCATCATTATAGATTCAGGAGCTAGCCATCACATGATTAGTGATAGGAACTTGATTAGTGATGTCCAGCCTGCCTCAGGGAATGTGATTATAGCAAATGGTGATAAGGTTAAGATAGAAGGGATAGGGAACCTTAGGTTGTTTGATAGAGAATCTACTGCCTTGTATATGCCTCAGTTTACATCAAACTTGTTATCAGTGAAAAGAGCTACTGTTGATTTGAGCTGTCAAGTTGTCTTCAGACCTGATGAAGTTGAATTTTAAGACCTGAAGACAGGGAAGATAATTGGAAAAGGTCACAGCCATCAGGAATTATTTCATCTTCAGAAGACTAAGTTATCTATATCATCTCATTCTCTTTGCATGGTCAGTACATCTACTGGGATTGAGAGCACCATATGGCATGCTAAATTGGGACATCCTCATACTAGAGCTTTAAATCTGATGCTCCCTGGCGTGGTGTTTAACAATGATGATTTGTGAAGAGGCACCCAAACACACGCAAGTGGTTCAAAGGTGGCTTGGTCTGGTTTAGGACCTCAAAAGGGGACATGTTGTTGAGGACTTTAGTTGGAGTCCTATTGATCAGATAACTAGCAGACATCACAACATCACTCCAGAATCTTTTTGGAACATTGGTGTGAAACATCATTGATCTTGCTACCTCCATTAAGTGCCTGTTCTTCCTCTCAGCAACTCAATTCTGTTAAGGAGTGTAAGGGGCAGCTTGTCTGATGGATTATCCCATACTGAGCCAGATATTGTTTGAATGCTTGACTGGTGTACTCTCCACCATTATCTGACCTGAGAATCTTCAGCTTGGCATTGAAATGGTTGGAGACATGGGTCTGGAAATTCTTGAAAGCCTCCAGCACCGTGTCCTTTGACTAAATCAGTGTCACCCATGTGTACTTGGACTTCTCATCAATGAAGGTGACAAAGTATTTGTGATTTTCTCTGGACATACAAGGCGCAGTCCATACATTAGAGTGAACCAGGTCGAAATACTTCTCATAGATAGTGGTAGATCTTGGAAAGACAGTCCTACAATGCTTCCCCAAGATGCAAGCTTCTAAGGTTCATCATTGGAATATGGTTGAGAGGATTCTGAGGTATATAAGAGAAGCTCCGGGACAAGGTGTCTGGATGGGTTGCAATGGAAGCACTGAAATTGTTGGATATCGTGATGCTGATTGGGCAGGAGATAGAGTTGATAGGAAATCAACTACTGGGTATTGTACCTTCATTGGAGGCAACTTGGTAACCTGGAAAAGCAAGAAGCAGAAAGTAGTTTCATTGTCTAGTGCTGAAGCAGAATATAAAGCAATGAGAAAGCTCACAAGCGAGTTGGTTTGGATCAAGGGGCTGCTTAAAGACTTGGGGATTGAAACTACAACACCAATCACAATGCACTGTGATAATCAAGCTGCTATACACATTGCCAGCAACTCAGTCTTCCATGAGAGGACTAAACACATTGAAGTAGATTGTCATAAGGTGAGGCAAGCTGTGGAACAGAAGATTATTCTACCTTGTTACACAAGAAGTGAAGATCAACTGGCTGACATCTTCACAAAGGCAGCCAGCACCAAAGTCTGTGAGTTCATCCATTCCAAACTTGGACTCATAGACCTCACAAGTCACTGATCCTCTTGCCATGAAGTGTTCTACTCTTTTTCCTTGGCTTGGTTTTTATCTCAAGTGGTTTTTACTAGCTAAGGTTTTAATGAGGGAATGCTTCATGGTTTCCAAACTTGACCAGTCCCTATGGTCAAACTTGAGGGGGAGTGTTGACATGAATAAATAAATGACAAGGAGAAGTTATGAAGATGATGAATATTGACCTGAAGAGATAAAGAAGACAAAGAGAAGAAGAAATAAGGCTGATATGAAGAACCTTGTTGGACAAGGTATTCCGTACAACCTTGACTTCCAAGTAACCTAACTTTACCTTGAGTGACTTGGAAGGCAAGGTACCTGTGGGACTCGCCAAGCTTCATCCTCAGAGGCAGATTTGAATTCAAATGAGCCTCCAGACCGTTGAGAGAGAGCAGAGGCAAGTGGGATTAGTTTAAAATAAAAGTCACATGTGTGGTCCAAGCTTGGGAGCAGTTCAAGAGCTGTCCCTTTCTCTGGCTCAGACCGGAATAGAATAATATTATTCTTCTTGTCTTCTTTAGTCCTCTTTGGTCTATAAAACATTATTGTAAGCATCCCATATCAGTTAAGAAAATCATTTCTCTCCTTCTCTCTTTGAATTTCGAAATGCCTCTCTCTCTCTCTTTCTCTCTCTTGTTCTTCATGTTCTTCATTCTCCAGCAGTAAAATACTTCTAAATCTCTCATTCTAACATCTACTACATCTCATCCACAAACTGATGGACAAACTGAGGTAGTTAATAGAACTCTAGGAACACTCCTGCGTGCATTCATTAGAAAGAACTTGAAAACTTGGGAAGACTACTTACCACACTGTGAATTTGCATACAATCATGCTATGCATTCTGCTTCTAAGTATTCTCCATTTGAAATTGTTTATGGGTTCAATCCCACCTCTCCTTTGGATCTAATGCCTTTACCTGAGTGTGAAAGGGTTATTTTGGACGGTAAGAAGAAAGCTGAGATGGTCCAACAAATCCATGAGAAGGCTAGACAAAACATTGAGCAGAAAACAAAGCTCTATGAGAAGCAAGCCAACAAGGGAAGGCGTGTGAGAGTCTTTGAAGTCGGTGACCAAGTTTGGCTTCACCTGAGGAAGGATAGGTTTCCCAATGAGAGGAAGTCCAAGCTGATGCCAAGGGTTGATGGACCCTTCGAGATCATCCACAAGATCAATGACAATGCATATAAACTTGATCTCCAAGGTAAGTATGATGTATCCAATAGCTTCAATGTCACTGACTTGGCTCCTTTTGCTGTTGATGAACCAGATTTGAGGACAAATCCTTTTCAAGAGGGAGGGGATGATGTGATCATGGACCGGATCACTAAGGAGAACAAGGAGGGTCTAGATGAGTCACATGATGCCACAATGCACCAGCAGCCTGGTGATGATGCTCTAACCATTCCAGAAGGTCCCATGACTCGTTCCAGAGTCAAGAAACTTAAGGAGACTGTTGTAGGATTACTCACTTCACATCCACAACAAGAAGAAGGTCTTGGACAAGGTTTGATCCGAGATGTCTTGAACACCATTCAAGCCATCTCTACATCAAGCTGAGTTAGTGTCTAGGCAAGACATTTGGTGTGTGCTCTTTTCCTTGCTTTTGGTTTTGTCCCACGAGGTTTTCCGGAGGAAGGTTTTTAACGAGGCCACGACTTGTCTTACAAATCACTTAGGCTCTATCTCGGCCCAAGACCAGTAGAAGTATTTACATTTTAAGCTTATGTTATGTTTAAACTATAGTTTTCCTTTTTACTTATTTTCGAAACCCTAGAGAGCATGTTCTCTGGTTTCTTTTATTTAAGGGTTTTCCCTAACCCTCTTGTACTGAAGCAATATTTAATCAACGAGTTCTTTTCTCTCTTGACGGCTCTCTCTCTAGAAAGTGTGTCGAGTTTCTCTGGTGTGTTGTATCCGGAGTTCTAAGGGTGTTTACTTGGTGTGTCATATCCAAGCTAATCATCTAGGAGTATCAAGAGTCTTCTCATCCCTCTTGTGTCACCAATCATCCCACAAACCTTGAAGAACTTGAGTCTCTGGTTCGTTCTTGCAAGGATCTATCCTCCCCATCAACCAAAGAGCATCCTAGGGACGCATCACTAATCAATAGGATCCCAACCAAAATCCTCCAAGACATTTCCCCATTTCAGGTACTGAATAAAGTAAAACCTCCTATTGATCATTTGCGTGTGTTTGGGTGTGTGTGCTATGTCTTGACACCAGGTGAGCAGAGAAACAAGCTAGATCCCAAGAGTGTTAAGGCAATGTTTCTTGTATATTCTAATACACAAAAAGGGTACAAGTGCTACTCACCAGAATCAAGAAGAGTAATGGTCTCTAGGGATGTCAAGTTTGTGGAATCAAAGGGATACTATGATGAGAAGAGTTGGGAGAACCTTAAGGACCTCTCACATGGATCATTTGATAGGGCAAGCAACCTGAGAACCATTCTGGAAAGTTTAGGCATCAGTCAGTCCTCAAGCAATGAGGAACCAGGGAGACCCTCTCCTATTCCAGTGGCTGAGGGAACTAGAGCAGCTGAACCAAGTGTCGAGCCAGTCCACCTGATCCTGAGGGGGGCAGAGAATCTGAATCACAACAACAAAGACAAGAGGATGATTCAGAGACAGCACATGATCAAGATGGACTACATGAATGTGATCAGTCCAGTGAAGATAAAGAACAGGAAGAACATGTAGAGACAGTGGTAGAAGAGCAACAGATTCAACCATTGAGGAGAAGTTCAAGAGTGAAGCACCATCCATCCAATTGGAAGATCATCAGAGTATACTTCAACAGCAATGCAGTAGCTCATCCCATACAAGCGAACTGCTCAATGGCACACTATCCTCAAGAACACCAAGCCTTTATAAGTAATCTTGACACGACCCTAGGATGCTCTTTGGTTGATTGGGAGGATAGATCCTTGCAAGAATGAATCAGAGACTCAAGTTCTTCAAGGTTTGTGGATTGAATGGTGAGACAAGAGGGATGGATGATCTCTTGATACTCCTAGATGAATAAATCGGATATGACACACCAACTTAGACACCCTTAGACTGGATATTACACACCAGAAACCTCAACTCGCCAACTAGAGAGAGAGAAAGAGAAATAAGGTTTTTTTTGATAAAAGACTGCTTAAGTTTACAAGGGTTTGCGAAAACCCCTTAAATAAAGAAACCAAAGAACATGCTCTAGGGTTTCATGAAAGATAACACAAAAACTATAGGTTTAAAATAACATAAGATAAAAATAAATGGTCTTTTAGTAGTCTTGGGCCGAGATAGGGCCTAGGTGATTTGTAAGACAAGTCGTGGCCTCGTTAAAAACCTTCCTCCGGAAAACCTCGGGGGACAAAACCAAAAGCAAGGAAAAGAGCACACACCAAATGTCTTGCCTAAACACTAGCTCAGCTTGATGTAGAGATAGCTTGAATGGTGATCAAGATATCTCGGACCATCAAACCTTGTCCAAGACTTTCTTCTTGTTGTGGATGTGAAGTGAGTAATCCTACAACAGTCTCCTTGAGTTTCTTGGCTCTGGAACGGGTCATGGGACCTTCTGGAATGGTGAAAGCATCATCACCAGGCTGTTGGTGCATTGTGGCATCATGTGGCTCGTCTAAGATCTCTCTACCCTCTTTGGTAAGCTGGTCCATGATCACATCATCCCCTCCCTCTTCAAAAAGATTTGTCCTCAAATCTGCTTTACCTGCAATAGAGGGGACCAAGTCAGTAACATCGAAGTTTAAAATCAGATTACACTTACCTTGCAAGCCTCTTTGATAGGCATTGTTGCTGACTGGTTTGGATATGTAGAAGGGACTGGTCCATTTGGTTCTCCTTACTCCTGATACACTTAAACAAAACAAATTAGCACATAATATTTTATCAAAGAGTAAGACACTACAAAAAAAAGGATCATTGTTACGATTTTTTGAAACTAATTTTTTCGTCACATTTTTGTGACATAACATACACTGATTTGTGACTAATATTTTCTGTAAAAAAAACGTAGTTATTTGGTCACAATTTTGTGACCAATTTTGTAGTAGCCAAATTTTGTCTCATTTAGTGACATAAATATGACAGGAGAAAAACGAGACAAGAAATGTGACATCATTGTGACTATGTATATTGTTATTGTGGTAACAAATATGTCACTAAATTATATGTCTATATTTTTGACGAATGAGAAACTAAATGGGTGTAACAAATTCATACAAGATGATAAACAAAAATGTCGTAAAAAGCTATTTATGAAATTAGATAATTTATTCTCTGACTTATTTTTATTTAAATATTTTGCAAAATTGATGGATAAATTCACAAGCATACATGATATAACGCTGTTGACGAAAATAATGAATCCATATAACTTAACCGGTCTTGTATTTTGCTATTCTTTTTTTTCACAAATTGTATTTTTACTTTAAATAAGATATGGAATAAGGAACAAGTCCAACCATCTGCCCTAGTGGTCGAGAATACGTAAGGGGTAAAGTTACTAGACGACAAGTTTAACTCCTACAAACACATTCTGCCAAAAACCTCTGAAAACATAACTAAAACAATATTCAGATTTAAGAAAACAAACAAATTTTAAGGAGAAAAACATTAAACAATTAAGGCTGTTTCTGATCCAAATCCAAAAACACAAAAACACAATCTAATGCATTGAACATGGTCACTGGGGAGGGTGTGATAGTGTAATCATGAAGTCTTTCTCCCACCATGTGCACGTGTTGTGTTTTACATCATGTTTTCTCTCCTCCTAGTAGCACATGTAGAACCGCTTGGTTCACTTTGAATGCTTCATAGATTCCTCTATCCTCAATATTCCTCATCATCGCATTTAAATTCTAATCCATATACCAATCCTTTTTTAGAGTATAGAGTTTACTTACAGCTCCGGAGATGACGTCGTACCGGCGTTACACCTTTCGGGGTGGCTGCACGAAGCTGAGCTACCAGTTCTGCACTGTCTAAACCAGCATTGTCTACGATTGTTATCAGTATAGCCACTAGAGCCCCGTGAGAAAGCTTTAATGGCATGCAGTTTTTTGCCAACAGTTTTCCTTGCAAGCTCATCTACTTCCTTTGTCATCACCATCTCTCGCCATCCACCTCCGAGCAACACCCTACTGTCATTCACTGTTTAGGAGAAAAGACATAGGCATCGTGGAGTGATCTTTCAGCCTCGTCTAGAACATGGTGACTGCAAGAACAGAGCCACTACATCAAAATTGTCATAAAAAATAAAAATAAGACAAGTCTAAGCAGTGTCTTTTTAAGAAACGGGACTGAAAAATGGATACCTAGCACGGCCAAAGAAACCAATGTGTTTGCTGGGGAAAGAATATATTCACTGACCTGAGACAAGACTTGAGACAAGGTCTTTGCCTGCTCTTTCTGTTACAATAGTGTTGAGCGTAACAACTATGCCCATGCTTTTCCTCCTCTGCTCCATAAGCTGTATGCCCATGCTGTGGTATATAGTCTGGACAGAGCGGAACAGAACACAGTACAATTAGACTGATTGCACCGAAATCAATCTTCAGGCAGTTGGATTGTTTCATTCGTTATGTAATCCTTGGGCTAGGAACCACAAAGCTTTAATACCTCTCATGTGGCTGTAGCTCAGTAGGAGTAGTAGTCATGCTTCTGGTGATTCTTAATTACAAGAAACATATAGACTCAATCTTGAAATACCAAACGCTGTCATCAAAGAGAAAAATTCACGACCAGATCGAAAATATGTACAAAGTCATCGGTAAGAAGGAATTCTTTTCCTTTTTTGGCGACACAAAATAGTTTCCTGATTGAATAAAACTTTGTTTGAAAAGGAATTTTACGATAAGTACACAAAACCAAAAAGAATAAGGATAAGGATATTTTATATTTATATGTATCTATGTATATTAGTTAAGGAAGAGATAAGGAAGAATCAACAAACGTAAGTCTCCATTACAGAAACGTGAACTCTTTTTATAAATTGAGAAACAACTAAATCTCTTTGGACAAGCTAGCCATCATCAACCGTGTTATTCTTTTCAAATTTAATACCGATAAAACTGCTATTTGTTTAGCGTTTGGTGAGTTATAGATGATTTTGTTTTTGCAAAGTCTACTTTTTGTATCTCTTAGACAGAACAAATCTTACTTACATTTTTTTTGTTTCAGATTATTTCAATGTCATCCATTAACGTTATTAAACTTCTAAGAAGATGGTTGTATGAAATAATCGATCATAAAACTAGTCAAGTATTAGAAGATTTTTATCAAGGATTAAAGAGCTTTATACAGTTTGCAAAGAATCAAGAGCTTTTTATTGAAATTGGAAAACTTTTCTGTCCATGTTCGAAGTGTGAGAATGAAAAACTATTACCAGAAGAAGTCGTTTCAAAGCACTTATATAACAGAGGATTTGTGCCTAATTATTGGGTTTGGATATCTCATGGAGAAGATTATGATATTCTAAATAATTGTTCTGAGATTCCAAATAATTTTACAGATGCTGGTGAAGATCCCTTGCAAACTGAAACTCATACAGAGCCAGAAAATCCTTATGTGGCTATGGCTTCTGATTCTTTTCCTCATATGGAAGAAGAGCCAAATGCGGAAACAAAAAAGTTTTATGATATATTAGATGCTGCGAAACATCCAATATATAATGGATGTAAAGAAGGTCTTTCGCAACTCTCATTAGCATCTCGACTCATGAGTTTGAAGACCGATTATAATTTGCCTCAAAACTGTATGGACTCAATTTCTCAAATGATGCAAGATTATTTACCTGGAGGCAATAATTCGATGAATTCATACTATGATATAAAGAAGCTTATGCGGTTGTTGGGTTTGCCTTATCACAAAATTGATGTTTGTCGAGATAATTGCATGATATTTTGGAAGGATGATGCAAACGAGGAAATATGCAAATTCTGTAGGAAAGATAGATTTCGGCCTATTCAGAAGCGTGTGCATAAAAAGGTAGTATATCAGCAAATGTTTTATTTGCTGATGGCTGACAGACTACAAAGACTATTTCAATCAGGTAAAACTGCAAAAGATATGAGATAACATGCAGAACACACATCGAGTGCTGGAGAAATGTGTCATCCCTCAGATGGAGAAGCATGGAAACATTTTAATAAAGTATTCCCTACTTTTGCTGATGAACCAAGAAATGTGTATCTTGGATTATGCACAGACGGATTCAGCCCATTTGGTATGTCTAGACATAACTATTCTTTGTGGCCTTATCATGACTCCTTATAATCTACCACCAGATATGTGTATGAAACAAGAATTTATGTTTCTAACGATTCTTGTTCCTGGTCCAAATCATCCAAAGAGAAGTCTGGATATTTTTCTTCAACCCTAGATAGAAGAGTTAAAGGATTTGTGGATTAATGGCGTTTACACATATGATATCTTTGCCAAGCAAAACTTTCAGTTACGGGCAGTACTTATGTGGACAATTAGTGACTTCCCAGCTTATGGTATTGTAGCATCCCCAAATCTGGATAAGGCCTTTGGGCACGGCCATGGTGCGAGGGAACGCACTGATCAGGTCATGTGACCTAAGGACAAGCGTACCATGGTTGGGAGGGATGGTTAAGTGCATCAGTATGCTGAGATTTGACCAGGATCGGATAAAGACAAGTAAATAGGGACCGGATGAGTGCTAAGGCAGCTGGTGAGTAAAGGAAAGTAGCTCAATCAGCTGGAGTAAGTTCAGGGTAAGCTTATACTAAGCTTAATTCCGTTTCATTAGGTGGGTCACAAGCTTAACCGGCTGGGGCAAGCTTGGAGCAGCTCCCCACTAGCTAGAGCCAGCTCCAGTAGTTGGATTCTTAGCTCCACCAGCTGGTACAAGCTCAGGGTAGCTCACACTAGCTTAAGTCAGCTCCAGCAGCTGGATCACTAGCTCACTCAGCTGGAGTAGCTGGCAACCAGCTCAACTCAGCTGGGTGGAGTGTTATGATCCGGGCCAGTGTGGTCGGGTCATGGGCGGTTATGGTCCGGTTGGCTGTGGGTCGACCACAAAGGGCCATGGGTCAAGGGCTGATTATGTGGGCATGTGGGGAAGCAGGCCAGACATCAGGATAAGGAAGTGGGCTTATGTTTTCGTCCAGCCCAAAAGGAAGAAGGGAAGTTCCAGGCGGTTGGAGGCAGTTTGGCTGAATGGGTGCAAACTGCCCAAACGGTTGTGCCTGTTCGCCCAGGCGGTTGGCCGACCCCTCACCCTATAAAAACACAGCCTTGGGGACGAAAATGGACACAATTTTCCTAAGGGAAAGCTCTGCCCAATTCGTGACAGAGAGAAAGAAAGATAGAAAGAGAGGGATTGATTTAAAAGAGTGGCCGTGTGGGTTGTTGGCGAATTCCGACCAGAAGGGCGACCGTGTGACTTGAAGATCGGTTAATGATGGGTAGCAGAGGAAAGGATAAGGACGTGGAGAAAGGCTTGAGCACTCCTGAGCGTACGCCCAAGGTAAGTGGGATGATCCGAACCATCCTACCAAGGCCCGGTTGGAACACCGTGTAGGCTGTGGTTGGATTGGCGAGGACAGACCCATCTCTTCTCTTTTCCTTTCTGATCTACTCGTGTTCTCCTTTATTCTGAATGTGTTGGATGATCCCAACATAGTATGGCCAAGCCACGGCCTTGGTTGTTCAGTGAAACTCTCCATGGCCTTGGTTGGGCAGGTATGTTCGGTTCTCATAGTTCCGGGTGGAATTAATGGGATCCGACCATGGATTCCTTTTAATGGGGATTTATCATGAATTATCATGTATTTAGATTGGGTTTAGCAAACCAAATCGATGGTGGTCAGTTATGGCCATTTTGGTGGAAATTGGCCGAGTTCTATGTGAAGGAGGCTGGTTCTCATCAATCTGATTGTGGATTCTTCTTAATTGGGATTTTTAAGAGATTATCATGAATTTTAATGATCGTTCTAGGTACATTCCAAAAAGGGTCAGAAATGGACCCGACCTTAGGCTTATAGGGTTCTATCGGGTCAATGGTCTAGACTGGATAGGAACCGACTGAATAGATGTTGACACTGGTGTTAGGTTAGACTTAGTTGAATATCCTGGTGTCATCGTGACGTAGTGTATTGTTTGGAATAGTTTGGAAACTTAGACTAGGTGAACCGAACCATGCATTAGAACTTGGAAATGTTAAGCTATCGGATTACTTATGCTACTCTATCGTGTGTATGTTGGTTTCAGGATCTGACCAGGACCGTGGCAAGGCCAAGGAACCATGAGGACCAGGCCGTGTATGGATGTGTGGGTGGGATAGTATAGTATTGTATTGTAATTTGAACTTATGGTAGCCTAATGTGCAAACGGAATGATATGACTACTTTGTATGGATCACATGTTTGTTATTAATAAAGATACGATTTCTCTTATTGCTTAGACTTAGGGTTGGAATGTATGAACCTCACTTGACCGAAAAATGACTTAGTAAATTATGGAACCTTAAAAGAGAACAAACACCCTATGATCTAGCTAAGTAAGGCCGTTGGTCCATGTTGGGCTTAACAGCCAGGAACGGGTCTTACAAGTTGGTATCAGAGCGGAGTTGATTCTAGGATTGGTTTGGGGTTGGGTTAGTCACCACACATCCGGCTGGGTCCCATGGTGAGGTCTGGTTGTTTGCTAGTCTTAGGATTTGTTTGGTACATTCGTTAAGTCTTGTGGACTAACTTGTGTTGATTACTTTTTGTACGCCCAAGGGTGCAAGGAGCAAGTCTAAGACTCGGAAGGGAAGGGAGGCTATAGAGGCATCCGGTCTTGTGGGTGCAGATGATGTGAATCTGGCCGCAACTTTGCCAATCCAAACGGGATTGGGTGATAGTGGGATCGGATTGTCTACTAATCAGCCCAACCTGGCCGAGGTTCATATGGAGGGAACTGATGGGATTGAGGGTTCTGGACAGCAACAACAAGAGGAGCATGAAGGTGGGGGCGAATCCCCACATGCTGGACGTGTGGATGACCAGAATGTGGCTACGGATGGTAGGACAACTGGTCGAGTGAATCCGGTCGGGGAACCAACCATGCATGAGGTTTTGGAGGTCATGAAGGCTATGGGTGCTCAGATGCTGGCTTTGACTCAGGCGATTACACCTTTGGGTCAGGCCATACCAATTCAGACCGCTATTCCTCTTGGGAACCCTCCGGTTGGTCGTACCACAGCAGCTCAGGCAGCCGAAGGAGGGGCTCCTGCACAAGTGGAACATGTGGCTGAAGTGATTGAGATTGATCCCCCAGCCAGGGCAGCCTGGAAAGTGGATTACTTGAAAGTGCTGGAGCACATCTCCAAGTTGGGTACCAAACACTTTGCTGGAAGTGTTGATCCTATGGAGGTTGACGAGTGGAGAACTCGACTGGTTCGAAACTTCAAATCCACACGATGTCCTGAGGAGTACCAGAAGGATATTGCGGTGCACTTTCTGGAGGGAGATGCACACAACTGGTGGTTGGCTCTAGATAAGCGTACAAACGGTGCTCTTGTGCGCTTTTCGGATTTTGAGGTTGAGATCAACCACAAGTACTTCCCAGCTGAGGCTTGGGATCGCTTGGAGGCCAAGTTCTTGGACTTGGTCCAGGGGCGCATGTCAGTACGGGAGTATGAGGAGGAATTTAACCGACTCAGGCGCTATGTGGGTAAGGAATTGGAGGATGAGGCAGTTCAGGTGAGACGATTCATTAGAGGCCTTAGGGCTGAACTTAGGACCTACTGCTCGGTCCGCACCTTCCCAACAGTGACTGAGTTAGTTGAGAGGATGGCCTTGCTGGAGGCCAACCTTGCAGACGAACACAAACAAAAGGTTAAGAGCGTGGTGGTGTCATCTAGTCACAATGGTGACCGGAAAAGGAAGAGGGATCAGGTTGAGGAGGGAAAAACCTCAAGTGGTAGACCTGTGTGCCCTAAGTGTGGCCGTCATCATGGTGGGGAATGCTGGAGAGCAATGGGAGCCTGTCTTCGATGTGGTAAGATGGACCACTCATCCCGTGACTGTCCCAGGCAGGAGCAAGGGGCTGGTGGGGATACCAGGACTTGCCATTATTGTGGAAAGAGGGGACACCTTCGAAAGGATTGTCCTAAACTGGCAGCCGGGGTTAACAAGAACCGAGGAGAGGCCAGTAAGCCGGACCAGAACCGCGGGCAGCCATCCGCACCACGTGTGTATAAGTTGTCCAAGGACGAGAACAAGGCTGGACCATTCCTCGCAATCACTGGTAATGTGTCTGATTCTACTCTTTTAAATTCAGTAGGATTGCATGGTATGGAACCTAGGATGGTTAGATATTTAGTTTGGGTCATATGTAGGGACCCTAAGTATCGGTGGTGTGCAAACACATGTACTATTCGATACTGGAGCTACACATAGCTTTGTGAGTCCGGGGATGCTCGGAAAGGGGTTGTTCCAGTTGGGAACGGGGGATTGTCCTGGGGTAGTGAATGCGGCTGGTGGCCAAGTCATGCGTTCACTAGGGGTGATTCAGGACATCCCAGTGGCGATCCAAGACAGGGTCATGCCTGTGGATCTTGTGGTAGTCCACCTAAAGAATCATGAAGTGATCTTAGGTATGGATTGGCTTGGAAAGTATCGGGCCACTCTTGACTGTCACCGGGGGCGTGTGCTTTTTGAGAGTGGGTGTGGGACTCCGATCAGGTTCCAAGGTATATGTCCAACCTCTGGATGCTTAGTGGTGTCAGCTATCCAGTGTGGTAGGATGCTGAGGAAGGGTTGTGAGGCTTATCTAGCCACAATCGCCACTAAGGAGGTTGTAGGGGGTGGTGACCCGGAGGGAATACCGCTGGTTGGTGAGTTCCAGGATGTGTTTAGGGCCCTACAGGGCATTCCCCCTGATAGGTCAGACCCTTTCATAATAGAACTCGAACCAGGGACGGTCCCATTATCCAAAAGTCCCTACAGAATGGCTCCTGCCGAAATGGCCGAGCTTAAGAAACAGCTTGAGGAATTGCTGGATAAGGGTTTTATACGACCAAGTGTGTCACCCTGGGGAGCACCAGTCCTCTTTGTGAAAAAGAAGGATGGTAGTTTCAGATTGTGTATTGACTATAGAGGGTTGAATCGGGTGACTGTGAAGAATAAGTACCCATTACCTCGGATAGATGAGTTGTTAGATCAACTCAAGGGTGCGAAGTGGTTTTCCAAAATAGATTTGGCGTCAGGGTATCATCAAATTCCCATTGAACCAAATGATATAAGGAAAACAGCTTTTCGGACCAGGTATGGCCACTATGAGTTTGTGGTCATGCCATTCGGATTAACCAATGCACCAGCAGCTTTCATGAAGATGATGAATAGCATTTTTAGAGATTTCTTAGATGAGTTTGTGATCATCTTTATTGATGATATCTTGGTCTATTCCAAGACCAAGGAGGAACATGAGAAACATCTGAGGGCAGTGCTGGGAAGGCTGAGAGAACAACAACTCTTTGCCAAACTGAGCAAGTGTAGTTTTTGGCAAAGGAGTGTAGGATTCCTGGGTCACATTGTATCCGACCAAGGTGTGTCCGTTGACCCAGAAAAGATCAAAGCCATCCAGGAGTGGCCTAGGCCCAAGAGTGCTACGGAGGTTAGGAGTTTCTTGGGTTTGGCCGGGTACTACAGAAAGTTTGTCAAGGGATTTGCAAGTTTGGCTCAACCTATGACGCAACTAACTGGGAAAGATGTGAAGTTCATATGGACTGAGAAGTGTGAGACATGTTTCTCAGCACTTAAGGACATGCTGACCAAAGCACCCGTACTGGTGTTACCAGAGGCAGACCAACCATATGTGGTATACACAGATGCATCCATCACTGGATTGGGATGTGTATTGACCCAACATGGCAAGGTCATTGCTTATGCCTCTAGGCAGTTAAGGAAGCATGAGGGAAACTACCCAACCCACGACCTAGAGATGGCCGCAGTGGTATTTGCCCTCAAAATATGGCGATCATACTTGTATGGTGCCAAGGTTCAGATCCTAACCGATCACAAGAGTCTCAAGTATATATTCACACAACCCGAGTTGAATTTGAGACAGAGGAGATGGATGGAATTTGTGGCCGATTATGATCTTGAGATTTCTTACCACCCAGGTAAAGCAAATTTGGTGGCTGATGCTTTGAGCCGGAGAAGGGCTGAGGTATCAGCTGAAAGAGATGCGGATGTGCTGGAAGGGATGGTCCGGACATTGCATCTGGACACATTGGTCAGCGAGGACGAACCACTGGGTCTAGAAGCGGTAAACCAGGCCGATCTCCTTACCAGGATTAGACAAGCACAAAGCTTGGATGAGAACCTACAAAAGGTTGCTCGCAATGAGCTGACTGAGTATCAGATCACTTCGGATGGCACCATTTTAGTGCGTGGTCGAGTGAGTGTACCCAATGATAGAAGTCTTAAGGAAGAAATTATGAGGCAATCTCATAAGTCCAAGTTCTCAGTACATCCTGGCGCCACCAAGATGTACCAAGATATAAAGAGATACTATCATTGGATCAGGATGAAGGTGGACATAGCAGAGTGGGTTTCTAAGTGCTCTACCTGTCAGTTGGTTAAGGCAGAGCATCAAGTCCCTAGTGGCTTACTCCAGAGCCTGCCTATTCCGGAGTGGAAGTGGGATCATATTACAATGGATTTTGTAACGGGTTTTCCTACCACTAGGAAAAAGAATGATGCGGTCTGGGTGATTGTGGATCGACTGACTAAATCGGCTCACTTTCTAGCCATAAAGAAAGGAGATGGAGTTGACCAGATTGTGCACACGTACATCAATGAGATTGTACGGCTGCATGGAGTTCCATCTAGTATTGTGTCGGACAGAGATCCGAGGTTCACCTCTAGGTTCTGGAGAGCTTTCCAAAAAGCCTTAGGAACTAGAGTGAATATGAGTACTGCGTACCACCCACAAACAGATGGACAATCTGAACGCACCATCAGAACATTGGAGGATATGCTGAGAGCATGTGTTCTAGATTAGGGTGATTCATGGGAGAAGCATTTGCCCTTGGTGGAGTTTGCTTACAACAACAGTTTCCACCGGAGCATAGGGATGTCGCCATATGAAGCCTTATATGGACGACCATGCAGGACACCAGTATGCTGGACCCAAGTGGGGGAGCGTAGCATGATAGGACCTGAGATAGTGGAGGAGACAACTGAGAAAATCAAGTTCATCCAGGACCGGATGAAGGCAGCTCAGGATCGACAGAAACACTATGCTGATAAGCGTAGGAAGGATCTTGAGTTTGAAGTTGGTGATATGGTCTACTTGAAAATGATTACTTTCAAAGGTAGAGTACGAATCACCGGTAGGAGGAAGTTGGATCCAAGGTACTTAGGTCCCTTCCGGATCAGTGAAAGGATTGGGGAGGTAGCTTACAAGTTGGAACTACCATCCGCAATGGATGCGTTCCACAATGTATTCCATGTGTCCCAACTTCGGAAGTGTTTGTCTGATCAGGATGTCTACATCCCTCAGATTCCAGCAGACCTTGGGACGAATCTGACCTTGGAGACAAGGCCACTTAGAATAGGGGACAGGATGGAGAAAGCAACTAGGAAGAAGGTGGTCCAAATGGTTAAGGTAATTTGGGAATGTAATGGGCGTGAGGAAACAACTTGGGAAACTGAAGCCAAGATGAGGGCTGAATATCCTAAGTGGTTTGAACAATATGAAACCAGAGATGTACTTGTTCTAGATTCGAGGACGAATCCAATTCAAGTGGGGGAGACTTGTAGCATCCCCAAATCTGGATAAGGCCTTTGGGCACGGCCATGGTGCGAGGGAACGCACTGATCAGGTCATGTGACCTAAGGACAAGCGTACCATGGTTGGGAGGGATGGTTAAGTGCATCAGTATGCTAAGATTTGACCAGGATCGGAAAAGACAAGTAAATAGGGACCGGATGAGTGCTAAGGCAGCTGGTGAGTAAAGGAAAGTAGCTCAATCAGCTGGAGTAAGTTCAGGGTAAGCTTATACTAAGTTTAATTCCGTTTCATTAGGTGGGTCACAAGCTTAACCGGCTGGGGCAAGCTTGGAGCAGCTCCCCACTAGCTAGAGCCAGCTCCAGAAGTTGGATTCTTAGCTCCACCAGCTGGTACAAGCTCAGGGTAGCTCACACTAGCTTAAGTCAGCTCCAGCAGCTGGATCACTAGCTCACTCAGCTGGAGTAGCTGGCAACCAGCTCAACTCAGCTGGGTGGAGTGTTATGATCCGGGCCAGTGTGGTCGGGTCATGGGCGGTTATGGTCCGGTTGGTTGTGGGTCGACCACAAAGGGCCATGGGTCAAGGGCTGATTATGTGGGCATGTGGGAAGCAGGCCAGACATCAGGATAAGGAAGTGGGCTTATGTTTTCGTCCAGCCCAAAAGGAAGAAGGGAAGTTCCAGGCGGTTGGAGGCAGTTTGGCCGAATGGGTGCAAACTGCCCAAACGGTTGTGCCTGTTCGCCCAGGCGGTTGGCCGACCCCTCACCCTATAAAAACACAGCCTTGGGGACGAAAATGGACACAATTTTCCTAAGGGAAAGCTCTGCTCAAATCGTGACAGAGAGAAAGAAAGATAGAAAGAAAGGGATTGATTTAAAAGAGTGGCCGTGTGGGTTGTTGGTGAATTCCGACCAGAAGGGCGACCGTGTGACTTGAAGATCGGTTAATGATGGGTAGCAGAGGAAAGGATAAGGACGTGGAGAAAGGCTTGAGCACTCCTGAGCGTACGCCCAAGGTGAGTGGGATGATCCGAACCATCCTACCAAGGCCCGGTTGGAACACCGTGTAGGCTGTGGTTGGATTGGCGAGGACAGACCCATCTCTTCTCTTTTCCTTTCTGATCTACTCGTGTTCTCCTTTATTCTGAATGTGTTGGATGATCCCAACATAGTATGGCCAAGCCACGGCCTTGGTTGTTCAGTGAAACTCTCCATGGCCTTGGTTGGGCAGGTATGTTCGGATCTCATAGTTCCGGGTGGAATTAATGGGATCCGACCATGGATTCCTCTTAATGGGGATTTATCATGAATTATCATGTATTTAGATTGAGTTTAGCAAACCAAATCGATGGTGGTCGGTTATGGCCATTTTGGTGGAAATTGGCCGAGTTCTATGTGAAGGAGGCCGGTTCTCATCAATCTGATTGTGGATTCTTCTTAATTGGGATTTTTAAGAGATTATCATGAATTTTAATGATCGTTCTAGGTACATTCCAAAAAGGGTCAGAAATGGACCCGACCTTAGGCTTATAGGGTTCTATCGGGACAATGGTCTAGACTGGATAGGAACCGACTGAATAGATGTTGACACTGGTGTTAGGATAGACTTAGTTGAATATCCTGGTGTCATCGTGACGTAGTGTATTGTTTGGAATAGTTTGGAAACTTAGACTAGGTGAACCGAACCATGCATTAGAACTTGGAAATGTTAAGCTATCGGATTACTTATGCTATTCTATCGTGTGTATGTTGGTTTCAGGATCTGACCAGGACCGTGGCAAGGCCAAGGAACCATGAGGACCAGGCCGTGTATGGATGTGTGGGTGGATTAGTATAGTATTGTATTGTAATTTGAACTTATGGTAGCCTAATGTGCAAACGGAATGATATGACTACTTTGTATGGATCACATGTTTGTTATTAATAAAGATACGATTTCTCTTATTGCTTAGACTTAGGGTTGGAATGTATGAACCTCACTTGACCGAAAAATGACTTAGTAAATTATGGAACCTTAAAAGAGAACAAACACCCTATGATCTAGCTAAGTAAGGTCGTGGGTCCATGTTGGGCTTAACAGCCAGGAACGGGTCTTACAGGTATGCTTTCCGGATGGACAACTCATGGTCGACTGGCATGTCCTTATTGTATGGATCAGACAGATGCATTTCAGTTGAAAAATGGTAGAAAAACAAGTTGGTTTGATTGTCATCAATGTTTTTTACCGACTGATCATAGCTATAGGCGGAACAAGAAAAATTTTAAGAGAGGAAGGGTTGTTCTAGATGGTCCACCTGAAATCCTGACAGGCGAGGAACTTTGGAATGAAGTCAGTCAGTTGCCAAAAACAATAGGTTGTGGGGAAACCATGGGAGATTAAAAGGATACGGTGATACCCATAACTGGCATAAGCAGAGTATATTTTGGGAGCTACCATATTGGAAAGATCATAAACTTCGTCATAATCTTGATGTGATGCATATTGAAAAAAACTTTCTCGATAACATCATCAATACTTTTTTGAATGTGCAAGGGAAGACAAAAGATAAGATCCAATCACGACTTGATTTGGAAGAGTATTGTAATCGTAAAGAGTTGCATTTAACGACTGATGGAAAGGCACCAGTTCCCATTTCTAGACTACAAGGCGATGTAAGAACAACTTTTCTAAGATGGCTCGAAAAAGATGTTAAATTCTCTGATGGATATGCATCAAGTCTATCCAAATGTGTTGATATATCAAGTGGAAAACTAGCAGGAATGAAAAGTCATGATTGTCATGTTTTAATGCAACGACTACTTCCAATTGCATTTGCTGAGCTGATGGATAAATCTGTTCATGAAGCACTATCAAGTAAGTATTTTCTCTTTTCAAATTTTAAATTACTACTAAAAAAGTAATTTTGAATGCATAATCTAAATTTCAACTTCCTTTGTTTATAGGTGTTAGTTTGTTTTTCCGTGATATTTGCGCAAAAACTTTACACGAAGACAATCTTGCACTACTTGAGAAGAACATTTGTGTGGTTCTTTGTAATCTGGAAAAAATATTTCCTCCATCCTTTTTCGATGTTATGGAACATTTACCAATACATCTGGCACACGAAGCTAGACTTGGAGGACCCGTGCAATTTAGATGGATGTATGTTTTCGAACGATATATGGGGCATCTGAAAAAAAGTAAAAAATAAAGCAAAAGTTGAAGGTTCCATCGTTGAACAATATGTTAATGAAGAAATATCTACTTTTGGTGCTTATTACTTTGAGTCACATATTAAGACAAAAAGCCGAAGAGAAGATCAACACTATGATGGATGTAGTCAAATAGCTACAAACCAAAACGATAAAGTGCCAGATATTTTTAATCAGCAAGGAAGAGGAAGTGGTAAAGAAAAATATGGCTTCAAGATAAAGACTACATTATAGCGCATACATATATTCTACTGAATTGCAAACAAGTAAGGTCATTTGAAAGGTAAATATAATTAATAAATACATATATTAATTTATATTTACACAAACTTTAATAGAGAAAAAATCTTTAAATTTTATGATTTTTTTAGGCTATTTGATGAAAGTATGACCGCTTCATATCCTGAAATAAGTGAAAAAGATCTAAATCAACTTAAAGCAAAAGAATTTGGAAAGTGGTTAGAAAAACATGTAAGAATTTATAAGAAATTCATTACATTTTTGACAATTTAAATTTATATTAATCTAATATTTTTTCGATAAATATCAGGTGGAGAATAACAAGATAAATATTCCGTGGTTACAATCGCTTGCACATGGTCCTATGACAAAAGTTACTTGTTGGCCAATATATTTTTGTCGGGGATATATATTTCACACATATGACCATGGAAAAGATAAAACCAATGCCAATTATGGAGTTTGTGTTAAAGACACAACATCTCATGGATCAAGTGAAGAACCTGATTTTTATGGAGTATTACAAGAGGTTTTTGAGCTCCATTATCCCGGACCGGTTCATCTTAAAATTGTGCTTTTTAGATGTGATTGGTACGATTCAACCGTTGGAAAAGGTATACGGGTAAACAAATTTGGGATTATTGATGTTCATACTGGAAGACATCATGGAAACTATGATCCCTTTATTTTAGCTTCACAAGCAGATCAAGTATGCTATATTCCATATTCACGAGTAACTAAAAAGAAAGATCAACACGGGAAAGCAGCTATCGTAATTAGGCCGCGGGGAAAAATATTGATGAATCAAAATTTTGATTCCACTGCAATGCAACATAGCGATGATAATTTGATTGTTTCTACTGATCTATTACAAGTCGAAACATTAGTCTATTCACATGGTCAAACTGAAAATCTTGAAGATGTAGAAGAAGAAGAAGAAGAAGAAGAAACGGGATTAAGATCGGATGTTGAGGATGAAAATAATGATTACGAGTTAACCGATGAAGAATCTGACTAATTTTAGTGTTATAGTTTTAATTTAATATGATCGAGAAGGTTTTACGGTGTTGATCTTGGAACTAAGTTTAAACTAATTTTATTTATTTAATCTTTGATGTCTTTTAAGTTTTAATTCGGATCAAATATATTATTTTTTTATATGATGACATGGTCTATTCACCGAAAGGTCTTATGGTCTTATGATCTACATGTTTTACCGTGCTGTTCATTTACCTTTTTTTCTGTAATCCTTTTTAGATTGGAACAAAGAAGAAATGAAGAAGCTATCCAAATCTAGACCTTCTGTACCAGAGACTAATAGAGGAAGAGGTTGAGTTTCATTCTTGATTTCTTTTAGATTGGCAAGTAGCAGGTTCAGTGTTGGATATCAAAACCATGCAATTCCGAAGCCAAGCGCTTCACTGTGGGACTTCGTTTTGGCTCAATTAAGTGTTTATCTCTGTTTTGTTCTGGATTCATATGTGGGAATCAATTCTGACACAACTACAAGTCTTAAAAGCTCACTTTTTTACAGATTAGGCGTTCTCCTGTGGAGAAGATTGGGATGAAGAAGAAATGAAGAAGATCCAAATCTTCGACCAAACAGAGGCTAATAGAGGAAGAGAGATCTAGTTTCTTCTTGATTTCTTCTTTGATTGGCATGCAGCAGCTTCAGTCTTAGGTAAGTGTTCACTTATAAGCTCATGTTTATTTTTTGGCAGGATTTTGAGAATGATCTTGTCAAGCAGGACTAGAGGTCTAGGAAGAAGATTGAGATACTCCAGTATATTATTCTCAAATGGGCGTTTGCTTTCCTTATCGGTTATCCACGGGCCTCGTTGGCTTTTTAAAAAACCCTGCTGTTGAGAATATAGCTTGATTCAAACTCTTTCTTACCGGCAATCTCATGCTCAAGGAAAAGTATGTCATTGCTTCTTTGGGATAATTTTTGAATTCAGTTGATATTTGTATTTTTAAAAACAGTCAAATCTTTCGTTGAAAACTGCAGATACTTTCAGGCTTTCTTTGCACTGGTTGTAACTTTATCTTGGTAACTGCTGCTGCTTCACTCTGTGCACTCATTGCTTGGAAGCCTTTACACCTACCTTGTCAACAAAGTCCTCCACACATATGCCTTAATAAACGAGTACGTGACTTCTCAACGAGTTTACTCTTTTGTAAAATCATATCCTTTTTGGAAGTTTAAATGTAACTTTTTGATGAAAAGTTTAATTTAGTTTTTTTTTTGGTTCTTTCCATTACTTACAGGAGAGGACCGAGATTAAAAGTTATGCTTGTTATGGCAGTCTCCATTTTGAGCTCGTGTTGGCCATTCGGTCTCCCATGGATTTCACAATGTACCCCATCTCCTATTGGAACAGAGGGCAAGTGCCCAAGCGTAGGTCGAGACAGCATCTATAAGAGTTTCCAGTGTCCCCCAAATCATTACAATGACCTTTCCTCACTACTTCTCAACACCAATGATGATGCAATTTGCAGTCTCTTCACATTAAGGTCCGAGAATGAATTCCAAATCTCCACCCTTGCCATATTCTTTGTCTTTGTTTACTGTCTTGGCAACATAACATATGACATAGCTATACCCTCTGGGCTTTTCATTCTCGTGATTCTCGTTGGTTCTTCTTATGGAAAGATACTTGGTGGACTCCTTGGTGACAAGAGTGGAGCTCCTTTTGATTACCAGCATTCCTTCAAGGTACCATTTCGATTCCATTATCTTGCTTTAAATCATTTTCAAACTGTCTTAGTGTTATGCATTAGTAATACGCTAGCTAGAAATTTTCTAAGATTATGAAATAGGATTGTTGCTTAAAATCTTAACAGCATGATTTTTTTTTCCGGCGGAAAAACATAAATAATGGCATCTTACTTTGGCGCTTTGATTCCCTTTTAAGTACTAAGAGATGTTTAGATTTTTCGTTTCAGCGGCAAAACCTAAAAATTAAGTGGGAATTGGGAAAAAATCCCTTAAAAAGTGGTAAGAATATTCAGATATACCTTAATGTTTAACTAATATATATAGGAAGTAGTGTTAGTTACGTCTTCTCACGTTAAAACTTAAGAACCTAAAGTACATCTCAAACTGAATCAAAGCCGTCAAGGTCTCAAATCTCTTTTTTTTCCTGTTTGCTGTTTATTCTATATGTATATGTCCCGATCAAATAAGTTATGCCATGATCTAATACAATCTAATACTTGTGTGATGCATCTTTTTCTGTGATTTCTTTTGTACAATTATAGATGTGTCCACCAATGATGTTAGGCGGTCGCTTATTTGGAAGATCATCTCTTCAATATGTTGATCTCCAAAGACAGAGGGAAGGAGTTGCTGCAAATCCCCAACCAATTGAACCAAGAGAAGAAGTCATACCTATTGAAAGAGATTCTCGAGTGCTTCATCCTTCTAGAAAGAATGGAGCTAAATGGTATTGTGACATTTTCTGTACTAATCTTCTCTAGTTTTAACATCTTCTAAATAAAACAAACCTATTTATATCTGTAACAGGTTCAAAAACAACACTGAAATATCAACACGTGTTAGGAAAATTATTGAAGGGTGTTTTAAAGGGCCATGGTACAGCTGGAGAAAAGCACCACAGTTTTACATAGATGCTTGGTATTCAACATTTAAGGTTTGTTTTGCTCCATCGATGTGACTTCCAATAGATGTTTACTTGCCTTCACGTTTAAGATTTTTATTTTTCATGAACTTATTTGATAATTCATTCTTGTCCCATTTTCTGTTTTTCTTAATAATTCTTTGCCCATGGTTTTGATTGTAGACTAAGTATGAGTGGAATGTAACCATTGAAGATCTGGTGAAAGCTAACTTCGATGAACTAGCTGCCACTCGCCTCAAAGGAATGGTGAGCCTTGCAAAATCCAAAGGAGAAAAACCTGACTGGATTCTTTTAGAACACTGGAGAGTAATGACAGACTACTGGAAGACACCAAAAGCCAAAGAAAAAAGTGAGAAAGCTCGTTCAGCTCGAATGTTTGATCGTGATGGTTTAGGTCCACACAGCCACAGATCAGGCTCACGTTCCTATGCCAAAGTTCAAGATAATCTGGTAGTGTAAACATTATTTTACTTGACATTTACTTGTACTTCTTAAAATGACAGTTTTAATTGCTTATGTTAATGGTTTTGTTTGTATAGATAGCAAATAATGAAGACTCTTCCTTCATTGCTGTGATGAAGAAAACACACCAGAAATCTGATGGATCATATGGTGATGAAAGAGCACGCTTAATTGCAGAAAAATATGATGAATATGTGCAGGAACGATTGTCACAGGTTGAGCCTTCTAGTGGAGAGGTTTTGATGGATCCTCTTACTCTGGAGGAAAGAAATGAAATTTATGTGAAGGTAATTTTCTGTCACATTTTACACTTGCATTTTCCTTATGTATTCTTTGCATAGCTTTAGAACTTTTTTTGTGTTTAAGTAACTGTTATATTTTGGTAGGTTGCTGGAATATCAAAACAAGGTCGTGTTTTTGGACTTGGATCACTTCAAAGTGGAGTCTATATGCCACTAGATGGTTCTACAGGTTCAGCACAAGCTGTTGAAGATGATGGTACTTTAACTCACCGAGTCAAAGAGCTGGAGTCAGAGTTGCAAAAGAATAATGAAGAAAAGGTCCAGTTTCAAAATAGGATTGAAGCAATGGAGAAAATACTGAAGACTGCTTTTGGTGAAAATGTGTTGACTCCATCAGATACAACCACACCCGTATGAAGTTGTCTCTCCTTCGTGTTTTCAGTTTGGTGTTCTTAGCTTGGTGTTTCTAGTTCGGTTTTCATTTGGTTTTTTGTTGGTTTATGTTTGCAGTTTACTTAGTAAACTATGTTTTATGCTTATGTTTAAAATTTAAATAAAAACTATGCAGTTTTATGAGAATATGTAATAATTAGATATTTGATTTTAGTTTTTATCTATAATTTCTATTAAGCCAATAATTTAATAACAAATTATAAGAAAACGTGAAAAACTAAAATAAAGAAAATGTGTGTAATAAAATTGAAAATGAGATGATACTATTTTATGGTCATTGTTTATAACGTTTAGTTATATTGTTTTCGTAATGAAAAATGACAAATTTATAACGTAATGACTGTTAAAAAATACAACAATTTTGTAACGCATTTATAGTATGTATTTAAGACGGATAAATATCTTTACTTTAGTTATTGATTATTACGTTTTGTGACTAATTATTTTATTAGAATAAACTACAAAATTGAGACTTTAAATTAGTTATGAATAGTGACGGTTTGGGACAATATATAATGTTATAATTGATGACGGTAAAAGGACTATATTGGCGTCTTTATTAATGACATTTTGCGACAATAGACTCGTCACTACAAGTGACATAATTGTCACACTGAACTGTCACAAATTAAGACAATTTGAGACAACTTAATAAGTAAGAAATTGTATCAATTCTGCTACCAACATACACCGCAACTATTTGTAACGAGTTTGCTACAAAAAAAATAGTCGCACAAACCTGTGACATTTTTGTTACTCCAGAATATTTGTGACACACGTATTGCAACCATTGATAGTTGGTAACAAAAATGTAACAATGATTATATTGTTACGAATTATTTTCTATTGTGACAGAAAATTCCGTCATAATACCCTTATTTTCTTGTAGTGAGAGTCGTATCCCAAATTGGTGTTTCCTCGGTTTTTGTTTGTATGTAGCATCTGGAGGTGCTTCTTTGATGAGGATGAGACCAGGGACGTCTTGGTGCTTATCATGATCCAAATCATGTGGTTTGAATCTCTTGTCTTCCTCTCTTCAGTTCTGGCCGACGGAGTTACAACAACTTGTTTCGATTGTGGCTTTTGACTGTTTTCTTTGGACTACTCGGTTTAACACCTTGAACAAGAATCAATGAATATTTGTGTACCTTCTTTTCTGAGTGGTTTCTCCCATTTGTCTCTCTCGGGTCGTGACTTCTTGGCTTTCTCCTCTTGGTCACGCTCATATTGTGCTATCATCTCGGTTGTACGTTTGTTGTACCTCCATTCTCGCAACTTTTCTTCTTGTGCTTTAAGTTCAGCCTACTTTTCATAGTTTCTTAATAGTCCAAAAGACACGGATCTCTTAGAAGATGAAGAGTTGTACCTCCATTCTGGCAAATTTTCTTCTCGTGCTTTGCGCGTTGCCTTCTCTTCATGGTTTCTCAACAGTCCAAAAGACACAGTTGATCTCTTAGAAGATGAAGATTACGAATGTCTGGCTGTGAAGAACTCCAAACCTCAGAGTGGCTCTGATACCACATGATACGTCCTAGATTTGAAGGATCGCTCTAAGGTTGGTGGATTGGATAAGCCTTGCACCGAATGAACTAGAAAGCACAAACGATCAAGGGATGTGGATCGAAAGGTGACACAAGAGGTGCGGAAAGTCTCTTGATACTACCAGACTTCTAAGCCTGAAGATATGACACACTCCGACGACTCAAAATATAAGATGTTCAATGAAGAACAAATGATTCAACAAGTTAAAATGAAAGGTTTTTATTAAAAAGTTCAATGATTTAAAACAATACAAAGCAAGCCTTTATATAATAGGAATGGAATATAAAAGGTTGGAATACAAAAGGACTAATCAAACATAGAAACTAACAAACTCTTAAGCATAGAAGACTTGACCAGAAATGATAACTTGACCGAAGTTGGAAGGTTTGAAACGAATGACTCTTCGGCTGGTCGAGTCCTTTCGCATGGTCGCCGGTCATTGAATTGCCGTCAGATTGATATATTATACGACCATGTGTTGTATATTCTTGTTGGGCCTTTCTTGAATAATCTCAAACAATGATTTCTTAATTAAAACAAGGCCTCAATATTTTGTATCAAACCCATTAGCTTCTCTCGATCTAGAACTTCATGAATCAAACCGATAAGGCCCATAAACAGCCCTTTAAGCCAAGCTATGATTAGTTGCCTAGCTGGTTCGTACCTGATTTTCATACCTTGTTCCATGATGCTGATCCGGGTCGCATCATCCCCTCCTCCTTTAAAAGGATTTGTCCTCAAATCCGGACCTTCTAGGATGAATGAACCGACATTGTTTTGCTCCACTTTTGTTATCTCTTTCACCAAGGTCTGGTTATTGTTGATTTTATCAGGTGTCTCTTCTCCTGGCTCAAATCGACGTGATAGCATGATGAGTTAAGTTTCTAATGCAGTTGGTTTCATGGCCTAAATCGTTTTGGTTGATGAGATAGGATCTTCTGACTGATCCTATATCACAGCTGGCGACTAGACAGTTTTCAAGATTTGCTTGGTGCCTCTCCAACTTAGCCAAAGACTCATCATTGATACTCTGATCTGATGTGATCATGGACCGGATCACTAAGGAGAATAAAGAGAGTCTAGATGAGCCACATGAAGCAACATTGCACCAGCAGCCTGGTGATGATGCTCTAGCCATTCCTGAAGGTCCCATGACTCGTTCCAGAGTCAAGAAAATTAAAGAGAAAGTTATAGGATTACTCACTTCACATCCACAACAAGAAGAAAGTCTTGGAAAAGGTTTGATCCGAGATGTCTTGATCACCATTCAAGCCATCTCTACATCAAGCTGAGTTAGTGTCTAGGCAAGACATTTGGTGCGTGCTCTTTCCTTGCTTTTGGTTTTGTCCCACGAAGTTTTCCGGAGGAAGGTTTTTAACGAGGCCACAACTTGTCTTACACATCACTTAGGCTCTATCTCGGCCCAAGACTAGCAGAAGTATTACATTTTAAGCTTATGTTATTTATAAATTATAGTTTTTCCTTTTTACTATTTTTGAAACCCTAGAGAGCCTGTTCTCTGGTTTCCTTTTATTTAAAGGGGTCTCCTAACCCTATTGTACTCAAGCAATCAATAAACATCGAGTTTTTTTCTCTCTTGACGTCTCTCTCTCTTGAAAGGTGTCGAGTTCTTCTGGTGTGTAATATCCAGAGACCTAAGGGTGTCTAAGTTGGTGTGTCATATCCGACTTGTTCATCTAGGAGTATCAAGAGATCATCCATCCCTCTTGTGTCACCAATCAATCCACAATCCTTGAAGAACTTGAGTCTCTGATTCGTTCTTGCAAGGAACTATCCTCCCTATCAACCAAAGAGCATCCTAGGGGCGCATCAAGTGGTATCAGAACAACTTTGGCTTGGGAAGTACTCGTTCTCTCTTGTTTCTTTTTGTTTCATCAGTAATCAACATTTGTTAAGCAGTAGATCTAATATGTTTAGGACTGCTCGAAACTCATAGAGAATAGACAAGGTTTAAAACTTTTTCCTTTTTGCTTGCGGAAACCCTAGAGAGATAACCCTAGCCGCATAAGTTCTTTGCTCTTTAAATCTCTTTGTTTCATCTGCTAATCAACTTAATCATCTTGAACACGAGTAGATTTAGGTTGTTTAGGCTGCTAGAAAACCTTAGAGAAGTTTAGACAAAGATTAAAGAATTTCCTTTTTGCTTGAAATCGGAAACCCTAGTTCCCTTTTTACCTAGCCGATTATCCTTTTCTCTTTTGTCTTGCAAAACAAGCTTCTGTTTGTGTTGATTTTTTCTTTTTTGCTTGTCTTGTTTACCTAGAATCCTTTTACTGGTTATATTGTTTTCCTTTGTGCAGGAAGCAATGGGATCCGAGTCTGAAGAAGAAGCTGAACTCGTCAGGAAGAACAAGCTACTCATGGAAGCCATGACTGCTCAACTGAACCAGAATATGGTAGCAACCATGACCGAGATGATGAGGACCAACCTCAATGAGATCCGGAGAGAGTTCAGAGAAGAAGTAAGAAGAGCTACTAGTCAAGTTCCCAACCGAGAGACTAGGAGAGAAGAGAGACCTCATGCAACTCGACAAGAGCATGCTGGTTATGAGGAGACTGACAACGAGTATGAACATATCAGTTCATCCTCAAGACAAAGCCAAAGAAGACATAGGCGTGGACAAGAAGGAAGGACAAACCAGAGAGATGAACTTGCTGGTTTAAAGATCAAGATACCCCCATTCCATGGCAAAGCTGATCCGGATGCCTACCTTGAGTGGGAGAAGAAGATTGAGTTGGTATTTCAGTGTAAGCAGTACACAAACCACAAGACGATTCAGATTGCTGCCACTGAATTCTATGACTATGCTCTAAGTTGGTGGGATCAGTACATCACTACTCGTAGAAGGAAGGAGAGGAACCAGTAGAGATTTGGACAGAGATGAAGTCTATCATGCGCAAGAGGTTTGTTCCAAGCCATTACCACAGAGACTTGCACCACAGGCTCAGGAAGCTTACTCAAGGTTCAAGATCAGTGGAGGAGTACTACCAGAAGATGGATTTTCTCATGCTAAGACCTAGCATATCAGAAGATAGAGAAGCAACCATGTCAAGGTTCCTATGTGGTTTAAACCGAGATATACAAGATAATGTTGAGATGCAATATTATGTGTGTTGAGATGAAGCAAGAATTATTGCCATGAAAGCATGAAGAAATGAATGGCAATGCAATCAGAAGAAGAATGAAGCAAATAGGTGTAACTTGTGGTGCAAGGTTGTCCGTACAACCTTGACCTAACTTGGCGTGCAAGGAAAGAGAAGGGGATGAGAAATTGATAAATGGATCAGTAACTAAGTTATCATAACCAGATAAACCTAACTAGACTCACCAAACTCTCTGGAACGTTGAGGAACCAGAAGGAAGGCAGAAGTCACATGTTGAGTTAAGGATTTGAATCCTTGGGACCATTTAGGTCATGTCACTATCAGTCTGGACGAGCTGCACCATCTTGTCTTCTTCTGGAGCATTTCTTTATTATATTCTTCTTGTCTTTGTGTGTCCAGAATAAGTCTTAAATATGTTTGTAATGCTACCAAAAGAAGGAAAGGAAAACATTTCTCCTTCTATTCTCTTTGTTGGTCTCTCTCTCCTCTCTCTCACGGATTCTCTCTTTACTCTCTCTCTTGTTCTTCATCAATTCTTGATGTTCTTCACTTAATCTCGCCTTAAATCTCTAAAACTCACATGGTATCAGAGCACTGATGCTCTTGAGACCTATTCTTCTTCATTCTTTTCACTTAACTTCCGCAAATCTCTGAGTTTTCTTTTCTATTTTTGGCAAAGTTCATCTTGTTCTTCAGCTGTTCTTCATTTCCAGCTCCAGAAATTGCCAAAAATGGAAAATACCAAAGTAAACATTTCAGTTACTCTCAAGGGAGCTAACTATCTTTTATGGTCAAGGCTTGTCAAGACAGCCTTGGGAGGACAAGGTCTCTGGTCCTATGTGACAGAAGACAAACCATCAAAGAAGATTATCCTAGGAGAGGATGGTACTGAAGTGGTGTTGGCTGGCGAGGACAAATGGGGTCAGGAGGACCTCATGGTGTTGTCTATCATACAAAACAGCCTTGAGACATCAATCTTGGAAGCTTACTCCTACTGTGAAACTTCCAAAGAGTTGTGGAACACTCTCCAGAAGGTGTATGGCAACATATCAAACTTGAGCAGAGTATTTGAAGTCAAGAGGGCTATTAACTCGCTCCATCAAGAAGACATGGATTTCAATCAGCATTTTGGCAAGTTTAGAGCCTTATGGGCTGATTTGGAGATGCTGAGGCCATGTACCGTGGATCCTAATGTCTTGAATGACCGGCGTGAACAAGACAAGGTGTTTGCTTTACTTCTCACCTTGAACCCCGGCTACAATGATCTAATTAAGCATTTGCTTAGAGGAGAGAAGCTCCCAAACTTGGAAGAGGTGTGCTCTCAAATCCAAAAGGAACAAGGTTCAGTTGGCCTATTTGGAGGAAAAGGAGAGCTTGTGTTAGTGAATCAAGCTGATGGTACTGCAAACAAGACCCACTACAAGCCTGAGGACAAAAAGGTTTGGGTTTGTGATCATTGCAAGAAGAAAGGGCATGGACACGACAAGTGCTGGATCCTTCATCCCCATCTCAAGCCACAAAAGTTGAGGACTACATACCATGATGCTAGAGCTCAGTTTTCTGGTGAGATGAGTGAGCCAGCAACTCTTGCTATGCGCTCTAACCTGAACTACAATTCGACCAGTGAAGGAAAGGCTCTTGCATCCAGCAACTGCTCAACCTCAAGGACCACTCAAGATGAAGCCATCAAGCGATCTGACATTGAGGCTCTCATCAAAGTCTTTAAGGAGAACTCTGGTAACACACTTGGTACTTCTTTACATGCTTCAACTAGTGGTATCTCCTTGAATGCTTTAACTAATTCTAAAATGCTAAAACCTTTAGTTATAGATTCAGGAGCTAGCCACCACATGATTAGTGATATAAACCTGATTAAAAACATTGTTCCTGCTCTAGGAAATGTTATGATAGCCAATGGAGAAAGAGTACCAATTAAAGGAGTAGGTGATCTTAGGTTGTTTAACAAAGAATCAAAAGCTTTCTATATGCCTAGTTTCACCTCAAACTTGTTACACAAGGCTATTCTTGTGGAACAACAGCTCAAGAGGAAGGGACATTCACGCAATCACTATGGCTCCAACCGGTTACACAACACCGAGGAAGAGAAGTCACCTTATCCTAAGGAGTCTAAACCGTTTAATAAAGACAACAAGTCCTATCCAAGAGAAGAAACCAAACCAAGAAGTGCTCTTGACAAGGGCAAAGGCAAGGTTGAAGCTTCTAGTTCCAGAGCTCGTGATGTCAAGTGTTTCAAGTGCCAATGACGAGGTCATTATGCCAATGAGTGTACCAACAAGAGACTCATGATCTTGCTGGAAAATGGTGAGTATGCCTCAGAAGATGACAACACTGAGTCTGACGAAGAAGAGAGTGAAGAGGAGCATGAAGAAGGACCAGTCCAGGGGAAGCTCTTAGTGGCAAGAAGGCTTCTAAGCTTGCAAACCAAGACTGAGGAGCTAGAGCAACGAGAGAACCTATTCTATACCCGGTGCTTGGTCCAAGGGAAAGTATGCAGCCTCATAGTTGATGGAGGCAGTTGTGTGAATGCTGCTAGTGAGACAATGGTCAAGAAGTTGGGATTGAAGGTTCAGAAGCATCCCAAACCTTACCGGCTACAATGGTTGAATGAAGAAGGCACCATGAAGGTTTCAAGTCAAGTGCTCATTCCTTTAGCCATAGGAAGATATGAAGATGAAGTCTTGTGTGATGTGTTGCCTATGGAAGCTGGTCACATACTTCTTGGGAGACCTTGGCAATCTGATCGCCGAGTTATCCATGATGGCTTCACCAACAAGCATTCCTTTGAGTTCAAGGGACGCAAGACTGTCCTGGTTCCCTTGACACCTAAGGAAGTTCAACAAGATCAGATTCAACTCCAAAAGAAGAAGGAGATTGATCTTAAATCGGCTGGAACTAAGCAGCCAAACTTCTATGCTAACATGGGTGATATCAAAAGAAATCTTTACTCTAAACAATCTGCTATCTTACTTGTGTTTAAAGAAGCTCTTTTGAACTTAACAGATTCTACACCGGTGTATCCGAGTGAAATGGTTTCACTTTTGCAGGAGTTCCAAGATGTATTTCTAGAGGATAATCCCATTGGTTTACCTCCTTTGAGAGGGATTGAGCACCAGATAGACTTTGTTCCAGGATCTACACTTCCAAACCGTCCAGCATACAGAACCAACCCGGTTAAGACCAAGGAGTTGCAGAGACAAGTAGAGGAACTCATGGAGAAGGGCTATATCCGAGAGAGTTTGAGCCCATGTGCTGTACCAGTGCTCCTAGTGCCTAAGAAGGATGGTACATGGCGTATGCGTGTTGATTGTAGATCAATCAACAACATCACAGTGAAGTATTGCCACCCTATACCTAGACTAGATGATATGCTTGATGAATTGCATGGTTCTGGCATCTTTTCTAAGATAGATTTAAAGAGTGGTTATCATCAGATTAGGATGAAAGAAGGAGATGAATGGAAGACTGAATTTAAAACTAAACATGGATTATATGAGTGCTTAGTTATGCCATTTGGATTAACCAATGCACCTAGTACATTCATGAGATTAATGAATCATGTTCTTAAATCATTCATAGGCATCTCTGTTGTTGTATACTTTGATGACATCTTAGTATATAGCAAGAACTTAGAAGAGCATCTAGAACATCTTAGGGCTGTCTTGAATGTTTTGAGAAATGAAAAGCTTTATGCCAACTTGAAGAAGTGCACCTTTTGCACGGATAACTTGGTTTTTCTAGGCTTTGTTGTGAGTGCAGATGGAGTTAAGGTGGATGAAGAGAAGATCTGATGTGATCATGGACCGGATCACTAAGGAGAACAAGGAGAGACTAGATGAACCACATGAAGCCACATTGTACCAGCAACCTGGTGATGATGCTCTAGCCATTCCTGAAGGTCCCATGACTCGTTCCAGAGTCAAGAAGCTTAAAGAGAATGTTGATGGATTACTCACTTCACATCCACAACAAGAAAGTCTTGGACAAGGTCTGATCCGAGATTTCTTGATCACCATTCAAGCCATCTCTACATCAAGCTGAGTTAGTGTCTAGGCAAGACAGGGGGTGCGTGCTCTTTTCCTTGCTTTTGGTTTTGTCCCACGAGGTTTTCCGGAGGAAGGTTTTTAACGAGGCCACAACTTGTCTTCACATCACTTAGGCCCTCTCTTGGTCCAAGACTAAAGAAGTTTACATTTTATTTCATTTTAAAGCTTATGTTAAACTTAAACTATAGTTTCCTTTTACTTACTTCCGAAACCCTAGAGAGCATGTTCTCTGGTTTCTCCTTATTTAAACGGGTCTCTAAACCCTATTGTACTCAAGCATCTTTTAATCAACGAGTTATCTTTCTCTCTTGACGGCTCTCTCTAGAATAGTTGTCGAGTTTCTTCTGGTGTGTAGTATCCAGTGTTGAAATGAGAACACCAAGAAGAGCTGAACCGAGTGGCAGGAGGAGAAGCTCTTCATGTGGTGTAATGTAGGAGCTTGAGTGAGACATGCTAATATCTACACTCCAAAGAGAACAAGGAGCACATAAGTGAAGGTGTGGAATGGAGAGCGCCTAGTATGAGTGTGAAGGAGAGCTTTGGGGCAACAAAGCTATCATCACTTTATGGAGCAAAGTGAGGACGAAAATGGAGACCTTCAGGGATCCATTTGAGTGTGGCAATCGCTCATGCTCCAGAGAAAAAGAAGAATGAAGAAGGTGCATGAGAAGAGCAAACACACATCACTTTGTGGAGATTGGTGTGAGGAAAGATTTCAGTGTAGCTCAATAAGGTTGTCTACACAAGTTGCCCAACAAGAAGAGTCCAATAGCATGATGAAACAAGAAGAAGACCAGCCCACCTATCAAATTAAAGAAGAACCAGCAGCCCAATATGCTTGTGGAGATGTGAAGCCCAATCCTTTAAGAAGTGGAAGTCCATCAAGCATGAAGAGAGGCAATGAGAAGAACAAGCCCAGTACTGATCCATTAAGGAGAAGTAGCCAAGCACACAAGCTGGTGACAAGCAGGTGAAGAAAAGTCAACAATAGCTGCTTGCTCATTATACAGCAGCAAAGAAGTCAAAATTGGCTGCTAGATATTTCTGATGAAACAAGAGGTGGCCTTGGTTTCTTCAGCTGGTTTTAGCTCCTGGTTTTAGTGTCCTGGTGTAAAATGACGTGCAGTAGCTTTAGGATTAAGTCTTCTACTTTGTATAAATATGTATGTTCTGTTATTAATGAAAACTAAGAAAGCCATTGAGCTTCTTCCCCCTTATGCTCATGTACTTCACCAGAAATGTTTGGGGTTACAAATCCTTAAATTTCAACATGGTATCAGAGCAGTGTTATGCCTGAACCAAAAGCTTCCGCAAAATCAAAAAAAACAGAGCAAGATCTCTGTTCAAATCATTTTCAAAAATCTGGTTACTTATGGAAGAGCTCAAGTTTTTGGGCCTTCAATACTCTGGTTACTATTTGCATACTCCCAATTCTCTGAAGGCAGTGGCGTGCCTAAGGAGAAAGAAAAGAAGTTCAGCCTTCAAAGTTTTCAGAGAACTATTGGAGAGCTGATGTTGATGAGCTGCTGAAGATGCAGCTTTTGAAGACCAAGATGGTCCAGAAGACAAGGAGCTGGAGTTCAGTATCCTTGAATGCAAGTGAAGCCTTTACAAGAAGAAGAAGGGCATTTGAAGCTGTTGAAGACAGCCTTTGGAGGTCAGTTTTGAAGATGTTCCAGAACTGGTCCAAACAAGAAGTTGTTCATTCTCTCATTGGTGACAACCTGCCTACACATCAGAAGTGTTTTCCTGGGTGGTGAGATAAGGATGTCATAAGCTGAAGAGGTGGATCAATCAAAATATGTATGATGTTCCTTTGTATCTAAAGTAGCCGTGGCTGTGGAGGTTATCCAATTGTGTTACCAACAGACCAGAAGCTACAAGAAGAACAAAGGTGTTTTTTAAGATGGTGTTTTTCAAGATGGTGTTTTGCAACAAGAAAAACGTGTGTGAAACTTCTCAGGAGGAGAAGTATGCTAATACATGGTGTTAAAGATGGAGATCTCTTTGTCTATCTCAGGAAGAGATAGTTGTTTATAAACTCATGTGCTGATAAGAGCTGTTTTAAGCAGCCTTGTGTTTTGTGGATCACATCTAAAGCTCTCATGAAGCTGAAACTAAGGAGGAGAGGAGTTCAATAGAGCTCCCATCAGAAGCGGTTCAAGCAAATGAAGAAGCAAGGTGAATCCAAGTTGTTAAAAACGTCAGTACATACACAAGCTATTCCAAGTAGGAGATGGCAGTGCTATTGGTACTTCAGCAAACAAAAATAAAAACAGAAGCCCACACAAAAGAAGAAGATGTGTACACTCATGATTCCCATTTCAAGATTGTCTTTCATTCCATATCCAGACCAATCTTGAGGGGGGCTGTTTGAATGTGAATCATGAAGACAAACCATGGAGACTAA
>CAJHQP010005022.1:0-49544 GCA_905132765.1 Moricandia arvensis | reverse complement strand
ATGAGATTGTTTTTTCTCGAACTTGTGCTTGTTTTGGTTTAGATTAGATAGATCGGAGTGAGCAAAGGGCATAACCGGAAGCCAAGGAGCAGAAGGCGAATGAGACGAAAGAGACGAAAGATAAGGAGACAGATGCTCTAGCTAAGGCTGGGAACTTATCTGCTCCCCAATTTGATAGCCAATCGTCTACACGGATGGAAGCTGAAGTTGAAGCCGAAGCAAGAAGATACGCTATCGTCTGCAACATTAAACCCATTTTAACTCCTAAGGGAATACAATTTATGGAGACTGGAGAGGAATAATCAATGATATAACATCACAAAGAGACACACACTAAGCTATGTACAAAATAATCAGAAACAAATGGCTCAGATGATACACAAGATCACAATCACATCTTTGGTTATATATTCTCTGAGATGTTTCATGCTTTCAAAGATCATGGTAACTTTAACTTCAGTCATGCGCATTTGAAAGAGAAAAGGATGAGGTAAGGTGACACCGGAACAGTACTATAGCGAGAAGCGTATTAGTATTAGACAAACAGAGAGGCAGAGGAAGCATACTTGATCAAGACCAAATTCCAGGAAATGTCGGAGGTTATGTCGTGATCTGCGAATGCTAGTAGATAACAGATACACGAGATCACATATCATAAAAGCTGAGTAGACAAAACCAATCACATTCGCAGCCAAACAGAACCTGCAACCAAAAAAAAACACTCATGAATAAATCAACTCAAGAAAACATTTAACAGCTTAGAATGCAAACTAAAGATAAAGTATTATAACTTAAGCTTAGAACAGGCCATTAGATTACTTCATTAGCTTAAAGTAAACGACTTCAAGAAGATATATTCATATTCCACACAATAGACTAAGTCAGAGTCATCTACCCCAAAAAAAGATTGAGCAGAGACCTAAAATATGAATCTTTGGAGTCCTGGTGAATCTAGGAACTCTGAATCATGTTAAAGCTGATTCTCTCCTTCTAAAAATCTTCATACACTAGTGAAGCTAGAAAGTAAGAAACTTTACCAAAACTTATTGTATTCGTAGAAAGAATCAAAGTGATACGACCAAATCAGACTCATCTAAAAACCCTGAATCCTATTAAACCCTGATCCTCTTCTTGTTAAGCTCTTCACATACTTCAAAAGCTATAAAAGTAAGCAACGTTGAAACTTTTTGTATATGCAAAAAAGAATCATGACATTCACATCTAATCTCCAGAAAAAAACTTCAAATTCCAAACAGTGATAAGACCAAATTAGAGTCATCTAGGAACCCTAAAGCTGATTCTACGTCTAAACATGTTCAGACACTTCCAATAGTGAAACTATAAAGGAAGAAACTTGAGAACCTGAACTCTTTGTATTTGTAGAAAGAATCACGAGCCCATCCTTTATCTCTATCAGCAACCATAACAGAGAAGGAGACGAGACACGACACAAACGCAGAAACCCTAAACCCAAGCAAAGCCTTCCTAACGAAACTTGCCCATTTCGATTCACGCGGAGTCGCAGAAAAGCTCGGCGTCAGCCGCCTCCTACTCTCGCCGAGTTTCTGCTCCGCCAAGTCTGCGTTAGTAGTAACCCTAAAAGGAGTCTCGTTCTTGGTGGCGACGGAAGCGACGGAAGGAGTTGGGATGACTGTGTGGGGAGAAGATCCGTGGCTATCGGGGATTGAAGAGACGGTGTTTGGTGAGTCAGGAGGTGAATCTACTGTCGTTGGTGGTAGTGAATGAAGGGATGATCTTGAAGACATCTCTGGGTGGTCTCGTCTTTGTCTGTTCGTCGTCTTCTTCTCTTTCTTTTGTTGCTGATGATTCTTCGTTTCCTTCCGAGATTTCTGCGTCTCTTCTTCTTCCATTTTCGTTGATATTTTTTGGGTTTTATTAAACAATAATTATAATTATTGTCGCCAGCGGAAGTGATGAAGTAAATGCTTCCAGTCTCTCTGGTCAAATGACTCAATTGGGGAAGAAGACGAGAGAGGCGAACTTTTAAAATAAATATTTTCAGAAAGGGACTTGACTTTATTATTTGTCGTACTTTTATCCTAAACTACTGTTTTAACATCGAAGTCCTATTGACCTTCTTGAACTTCTATCTTGAAAGTACTTTTTTTTCTTTCTAGTTTAACGTCAACTTTTCATTAATCAATGAAGGATACACATGATCTTACATCACACTGGTGTTTCAATCACATTTACAACAAAGAAATTAGTATCATCTAGAATCACTACTTGGATCTTACACTACTAATATAAAAGCTTTGTTGCAATTTTGACCCATTGAACACAACATTCTTCCCACTACACTCGAAAAGCTGGTTCTTAACCAACTACTTGGACCACAAGAAGTGAGGCAATGGATACAAAAACTGTTCACCCCTGGTGAAGATACCAAATTGACGCAATGGCAACAGTCTCCCAAGGATATGATTACTGCACCGGACTAAAATCTCTTCATCTCTCGGTGCATCTCTTGGCTGGACTCAATCCTATTGGTCCAAAGCTTCACTCTTACGCCAACAAAACACTTAAAGCCTCTACATTCGACCTAATGTACGACCGACCCCTACTAATGCAAGAGAATAACCAAACTACTCTTGTGTACAAACTTAAGTTAACCTACATATTCCAAATGATTGACATATGAGTACATGAACCTGTTGCTTCTACCCCCAAAGGTGCATCCTCAAGTTAGCATCATCCTCTTGGTGTTTAGAGTTGCGACCCTCAGCCAAAATCGGACACATAGATCCGTAATGAAAATCGGGTCTTGACGACGAGGCTTGAGCCGATGAAAAAACAGATCCAAGCTTTTCGAGAAGCAAAGTCCCTACCCATGGTTTAAATAGTTTCTCTTTTTGTTGCAAGGGTCTGGTATCTTAACCTTTAGTTTCCACCTAAACGGTGTAGCCCATGGTTCGTGTGGCCCAAGAATCGGAAAACCATATTATGTGAGCTTGCCTTCAAATATATCCTCCTCACGTCTTAACGCCTCATATAGAACCAACTCTATGTGAAAGGAGGCGTCTTTCAAGCTCACGTGTCGTCCTCAAACCGGATACGCCAAGGATTTGAAAAAAGAAAACATATTTGACTTCTCCACTACCCTAAAAGCCGACTCTCTACATCACTGTCGTCACGTCAATCTCGCCGTCACTCCAGATCTCATCGGGATTCGCCACCATCTTCCTTGAATCCATGCTTCAGATGAGTCTCTCTAACCCAAAATAAACGAGCATCTTGACAAACAGACAGAAGATGGTAGAGAGAAAAATAAAAAGAAATTAAGAAAAAGGAAAGTTCCGGCGTCTCTCCGACGCCGAATTAACTAGAACAAAAATAAAGATCGTCGGAGTTCGGTAGAGAGAGCTGAGAGCTTCTAATTTCTCTAAGATCTGGAGTATCACTCTTAAGTTTCTTGAACGTACTTTTTAATTCCTTCAGAAATAAAACTTCCAAACTTTCATCAAAATAATTATTTTTGGCATACTTTTTAATTAAAATGCCAAACAAAATAAACACTGAAGAACGTAGTTATTTTCGTTAGTTTTAAAAATGCAAAAAACTAAATTCATTAAAGCGTAATTTCACCAAAGATAATCATATAAATGCGCATTTAATTAATAAAAACTCAATAGGTTCTAAGATCAAATTAGTAAAACTTTCTGTTGACAGGTTAACATACAACACTAAAGAAAACTCTCTCAGATAGTATCAGGCTTGGGAGTTTCCCGTATGAAGCTAAAACGAGTCATCCTGCTCTATGGAAGAACTCAATAGCTACGTTGTAGCGATCCATGACAACGTTGTGGAGGAGATGAACAGGTTCCAGGTGGTTCGCGTAGCCACCCAAAATGTCACGAGTCAACGGAGGAGTGTCCTCGTCTTTTGAGCAAGCGTGTTGAGCCACGGATAGACCGCTTAGACAGTAACATGTGTGGTAGAAGTCACGGGGTTTCCTCAGCTTGTCTCTGAATCCGCCATCAGGGACCTAAGAACCGAAGCGGAGGATATAATAAACACCAGTTGAGCAAGTAAATGAGCATACAAGTGTGTATGCATGTCTAAACTTGACTGGTAACAAAGCAACTAGTAACTGTACCTTAGAGCACAAGAGCACATATCTTTGCAAGCCGAGGCTGTCAAAAACAGGTTGAATTCTCTTGTTCATGTAGGTAGATGTATGATGGACTTGGTGACCATTCCCTGATTCTACAAAACAAAACTAACTACAATTCAGTTGTGTTCTAGATTTTTTAGATGGGCCAGATGGTAGGAGAGCTAAGCACATACCTCCATCGCTGTCCTCATCAGAATCATCTTCATCACTGTCTTCATCATGAGCATGTTCCTCATGATCTTCATCTGTCCCTTGTGACATATGTAATGATCCATGAGGTACCAGATCCTGGGATGAAAAAAATCGCTGTAGTAGAACACCAGGTGCTGCCTGTTTTAACACGTACCCAAAAAAACGAAGAAGATGAGTATAGGAGAATTTTCGAGTAGGACCTCTAATCATTGCTAAAACATAAACCAGGTAACGAATGACACAAGGAGAGTTAGAAGACTGACCTGCCAAAAAGTGTAGCAACCGTCGACTAATTTGTTCGTCCTACCTTGAAATCCCATTTCAACTCCTTGTCGATGTACAACCCAATTCTAATTTCATCAGATAATTAATTTGTAAGAAAACTGCATCTTTCAAGGAGAAGAAAAGGTATTTCAATAGTCATCTCAAAACGGAATTGTATGTTACCATTAAGGAATCCAAATTCAAGCGGTCGACTTCATTGATTAAAATCATAGTTGCCAAACCACAATAGGTGTACCTAAACAACAAATTACATGGTAATAAGCAAAGGTAACAGTTCAACATTTTCAGGAAATAAGTTATAGGTAGCCATAGCAATTAAAGCTTCAACATTAAGAAAGTATGTAAGAGGCCATACCCACCATGAGCTTCGGAGCCAGGTTCCCCTCCAATGCCACCTTCATAAGTTTGGCAACTGCTCAAAATAAAGTGAGTTAAGAAAAAATTACAAGGAAAATTCATGAATCATGCGAGATAAAAGTAACACGAAGAGCTACCTCAAGATGTAATCTCCTAAGCCTCGGGTGAGTTCATCATCCACAATGTTCAGGATGCTTGCAATCTGTTTCAGAAGAGAAGTCAACCATATCAAGGAAAAAGCTAACCATACGATGCAAGACTTTTAGTGCTCAATACGAGCTCTCTGCAAATTATCCGATGAGCGAGTGTGGAAAGAAGTAGACTATTAATCATATCCTAATGTAATAACCATAGCAAAATAGGCCTGAGTTGTTGGTCTGACTGAGCCTAAAAGGTTTGGTGTCCCAAGAGGAGAAAATGGGAAATTGAAAGGTGGTAAAACTCACCGAAATCGCAGTGTAGCACGGTTCACGCACTATCTATTTCTCGCCATATCATGCATCCTGACGATCAGAGACTAAGTGCAGCAGAAGTTTAAAACGAAGCCATCGCATAGAGAGGGAGACACAAGCAACAATTGACGAAGCAACATGACAAACTATTATGGCATTAAACGGCAATAAGAATGCATAAGTAGCGCGGTTATCAGTAAAAATGATGCCTTTTAGAAGTTCAAGCAGAAAGATCAAACCTGAAACCTCGCAGTTTGTATCTTCATCTCGTCTTAAAACAAGACATTTGATCTCTGAAAAATTATGAACACATCTTCTATAGTCAGTGTCTCTTATGAAAAGAAACTGACCATAGAGAAAACGAATTCACCACCTATTAATTGAAGAAAGGCTTTGTCACCTCCTAGAGTAACAGAGTATTCACTGCAGCATAGCTTGTTGCAAGATGTGGAAGCTGTGAAGAAAAGATCTACATTACTAATGGACGAGAGAAAAAGGCAGGCTAAATAATAATATAATCCTAAATTTATCTGCCATATGTGGAATATTTACAACCAAATAATGAGGGATGCATTCAAATCTTAAATTACACCAAAGAGATCTAGCAGAATAAAACGATCTAGTCTCCTTTATAAGTTTAAACTTCATATAATTATAGTGATGCACACATTTTTAAGAAACAGACATATACTTACTTGGCCAGGACCACCACCATATCCACATCAGAGCCCTGAACAAGCAAGGCCCGAAAGCAAGCTAGTTACCAATTTTTTTTAAAAAAAAGAAGCCACTTCCACGATTGGCTTAGACAGAGCATGAAGCCTAACCTGGCAACGTCCAAGAAAGTCGATGTATTGTTCTCTAATTCATCATCCACCAGACTCCCCCAAGCAAAGCAATTGAATGAAGAATCGCAGTAGCAAAGCCATGGCCGACTGTTCAAAATCCAAAAGCCAAAATTCAACTTATTTCATCTATTGGCATCCCAAAAAATACTTAACAAACTCTTGAACATGTGAAAATCTGTGCAAATTTCAAAGGAACACCTAAAGTCTCTCAAACGACTACACAGTGGACTGTCACAATCAACTTTTGGACTTGAAATTTCAGCTATGAACACACACAGGTTACAAATAGAAGATACGTACTTGGATCTAAGGACGAAAACGAAGGGCCAAGCTGCCTTAACGCCATTCATCAGATAATCCATCTGCTTATCTCTCTGAATCTCGCACCCTATAAAAAAAACTTTCATCAGTAGGATTCATCTTGTAGATTGCGAAGAAAAGCTAGTAGAAAGCAAATCAAATTTTAACACAAGCAACGATCGATCTTTACAGGAAACTTCTGAGTAGCGATGTCACTAGCGTCAAAGTAATTGTAACATCCCGAAATACATCGTTCTCCACCAGAAACTGCTCGCGCTGACTCACGGTTATGCTCGGAAGCTCTTCCATTACTCCGCCTCCTTTCCCGCTGTGATTCGATGCTCGAATCTTCTTTCTCTCCGTCTCCGATTGAGTTGACTCGAGTCAAATCGGAACCCTAACACACGAAAAGCTGCTACCTGCTCACGTCCGGAGAATAATTGTGAAGCTTCCTTTTAATTTGAGCCCGCCACGTTGGTTCGGGTTTTAGCCGGTTCGGTTTGATTATAATTTGTTTCTTTGTAACCGAAATTATTTTACCAATTGCTATTTGGTCAAGATACAATCATGCTTCCGTATATTCCGAACCGCACATGAACCCACTTCTCCACCACCAAAAGTCCAAAACCACCTCTAACTGAAATTTTATAAATAAACGTTTTTTTTCTTCTATTTGCTGACTTAGAAAATGGAATTTACAAATAGAGCCCCTACATTTATATTCTATGCAAAGGAAATCATGTTTACGCAAAATAAACGCGCACAAGTCACAACAACAGGGTTCTTTTTTTTTTTTTTTTTTGAAACATCACAACAACCAGCTCTATAACTGCAGATGAATTAGAAAAAAATGTGTGCTTACACGCCGGCGTCCAAACCGTGAAAATCCAGGTCATGTCATGGTTTATGAATATTAGACCTAGACAAAAAAAACAGAAAAACTGAACTAAAAACTTAAAAACAAATTGAAATCTTTTATCTAAACAATTCTTATATTTTTGATTTATGAAATAACCGAAACAAACTAGGAAAACGTGTGTCCTAAATAAATAAAATTATTATATATATATAACATAGTAAATATACATATATAAATTTAAAAATTTTTAAATTTGCAAAAGTATTTTAAAATAAATTACCCAAAATACCGAATTAAACTGACCGATACCCAAAATGTCCAGGCCTAGGTTTAGTTTACATGTCAACAAATAAGCTTAGGGTTTAATTAGATAATATTTGAAGTACGTCCAGTTTTCATAAAATAAAAGAAAAGTTCAGGGCTCTATTTGCAAGTTTGTTTATTATAAATTAAATTAAAAGGAATAAAGGAATATCAATCGCTATACGTCAAAGGGTCTTCAAGATTCTATCCCTCTTCCTCTCTTTCTTAACTTCTGCCGCAGAGCTTAAAATTCAAATCGCTTTCTCAATTTTCGGTTACCATTTTTCAGTTTCTCTGCAACCTCCGGAGATACAGCGATGCGAGCGACGTGAAATCCAAAACCTGATGGGAGCGTATTGCAACGAAGACCTAAATATGCCGGCTTTCTCCGCCGGCGCTCCGACGAACGGAGCCTCCGTTTCAGCAAGCACGTCTACGACAACGTTCATTGGAAACATCTACCTCGATCCTGTATTTCTTCTCTTCTCTTTTCTCCGTTTCTCGTTTCCTTCATTCTAAATTGTTCGTTGACGAGATAAGTAGCCTCCGGAACTCTATCTGTTATGCTCTCTCTCGCTCTGTTGAGGTTTTATGTGAAATCTCCGGTGCTTGTTGTTCGAGTTGGAATCTGGATGATAGTTTCTTCGTAGTTGATTTCTAGCTGGTGATTTGTGAAGCTCCTTTGATGGAGATTGATGTCTAGCGTAAGGTTTAGCTTGTTTAGGATATGTATGCCTGAGTTTTAGGTCACGGAAACAATTGGATGAACGGAACTGTGGTGGATTCTTGCAGTAGTGTATTGTATAATGTGTGATGCGAATTATGCTTTGTATTTAGGTTTCTTTGTGTGAATTATTTCCAATTTTAGCTTGCGTTTTGAGATTCTCTAAACCACTAGATACGTTCATAACTGTTTTGGAATAGTATACCAAATATTGAATCAATGTGGCATCTGTGCCTGATATAGTTCAACTTTGATTTGCAGCTTTGCTTAAAATTCATTGACACGGAGCAGTTTCAGAGGTGAGTTTCTTGGATTGTGCTCATTTTCATTCTAGATTTCGATGATTTGCTAAAACCACAATGTGCTGATTGGTTGATATGATTCCTTGTGACACGGCTTCGTGAACTAAAGACAGCTTGGGTGAGTTAGCTTGTGTGTTTCAGCTCAAGTTGCCTCCTCTTGTTTTATAAGCAAGGCCTGGTCTTGTTTAATGTTTGCTCTGTGAAACCTTTTGATCTAGTATTTAGGATAGGTTAGTAATTCTAACTGTAATGAGTCTTGAGTTGTTCAGGAGTGACAAACATGGTATATCCCGGAGCTGTGCATTCTAGGTTTGAGCATTCTCTAGGTGTGTATTGGCTTGCAGGCGAAACTGCACAGAAGCTAAAAAATTTCCAGGTATTGAAAACTCTATACAGATTTCATGTGGTATTGTCACATTTTATTTAAAGTATGGTGTAAGATTGTAATGTACATGATATACTATATAAATAGGGGATGGAGCTCGATATTGACAGACATGATCTTCAGACTGTGAGACTTGCGGGTAACTATTGTTTGCTAAATGACTACGTTATTCCTTGAATTCCAACTTCTGAAATCCGTTTGTGTTTAAAGGGCTTCTCCATGATATTGGCCATGGGCCTTTCAGCCATATGTTTGAGCGTGAGTTCCTGCCGAAGGTCATGAGTGGCTGTGAGTGGTATGTTTCACATTCCTTCAAAAGATCAATGCCATGGGTGTCTCTTGATGTCATATTAGAATGATGCCTTAAACATTTTTCTTCTATGGCTCTCTAGCAGTGTCCAGCTTTTATACGCCAGTTCTTTTATGCAGGTCTCATGAGTTAATGTCTGCAAAGATGATTGACCATATTGTGGATACCGCATAACATTGATATTGATGCTCAATGTTGAAAAGAGAGTGAAGGTAGTTTCTTGCTTCTCTCAAATGGCCTGTGTATTTAAAGTTGGAAACTGTGACATTATTTTAAGCCTTTTACAAATTCATATGTATATTTGTTGCTTCCTTTCTCTCTTTCCTGATGGTTTTCTCAAATGCTTACTTTAACAGGATATGATCCCTAGCGAGTACTGAATTTCGCAGCTGAAAGTAAGTTTCATAACAATCCATGTTTTCTCTTATTCTAGTGAAACATGAGCAAGTACTTTACGTTTGGTACTATATATTTTCACCTTTCATATTCTGCAGAGCAACGCAGAGAAACGTTTCTTGTATGACATTGTTGCTAATGGTCGAAATGGGATTGATGTGGGACAAGTAATCTGCAGTCTTCTTCCTTTTCTCACATGGTGGTTGCCATAGATTTGACACCCTTTTTACTAGGAAGATCATTTTGTTTGTGCACAATATTTTATAGGTTTGACTACCTTTGTTCGTGATTCTCGAGCTTGTGGACTGGGATGCAACTTTCAGTTCCAAAGGTCTTCATTCAACTTATAGTCATTTCAGTCCTTTGTTAATAATTGCTAATTCTCAGAACATTTTAGACTGACAGAGACGATGAGAGTCATGGACAACGAAATCTGCTATCGCGCTAAGGAGTGTGAGTTTTTTTTTCTCAACTGAAATATATTCTGTATTTTTTTCGTTTGCCTCTACTACTCCCTTGTAAAACCGCCCCCACCGAGTGAATTTTGCAGACCGTAACGTTCACAAGTTATTTGCAACTCGAGCTGATCTCTATCGAACTGTCTAACACATCCGAAGTAAAGGTATTGTTGTACCCGTTATCATTTCTCCTTTGTTTCTTCTCTGTTTACACCATGGTTTCTTTTCATTCATGTGCAGGCAATAGAGCTTATGATAGTTGATGCCATGGTCAAAGCTAACGATTACTTGGGGATTTCTACTAACATTGACGACCCAGCTGAATACTGGAAGGGTGTACATTCCTTCCTCCGGAGACAAAATAGTTGCCTCTGTGAAACAAGTTCCTTTGCTCTTCTCTATATAATTCTTGTTCTCCGCCAATTGCAGTTGGACGATACAATCCTCAAAACCATTGAAATAGCTCCAGATCCAGAACTTGCAGAAGCTAAAGACTGATATCCGTGTTCGCAGAAGGCAGCTGTACCAAGTAATTATACAGCATCTTCTCCTCAGTTTCTGCTTAATTAGATTTTAACATTTCCTTCGTGTTTACATGCAGTTCTGTAACGAGTATGCGGTTCCCAAGGAAAAAATCGAACATTTCAAAGCTGTGACTGCTCAAGATATCGTCTGTTCTCAGGTTTGTAAATCTATAACTTGACTAAGAAAGAGGAAAACTATATACAGTTCTCATCTCAGCTTTTAATATAACAGAAGCATACAAGCATAACACTAAAAGAAGAGGAGATCGCTGTTACCAATGTCAAGATTGATTTAGCTCGTGGGAGAGAAAACCCTCTTGAATGGTAAAGAAAAACAAACACTGTTTTAGCGTCTTTGTTTATTTCAGTTAACCTAAGTATAATTCTAACCAGCTTATCTCCTTTTTTTTTCTTTTGTGGGGGGTTTTTCACATTCAGCATCAAGTTCTTCAAGGTACACCAATCGTCTCTCTGTTCTTGTACAACACCATAATCTCAAAAAGACCCTATAGGATAAAAGGTTTTCTTGTACAGGATTACGAGAGTGAAGAGAAGTTTGTGATACCTGAAGAACGAGTTAGTCACTTGTTACCAACAACATTTCAAGACATGATCGTGAGAGTATATGCCAAAAAGCCTGAACTGGTCTGTGATATATGTTGACTCAGTTGTCGAGTATCATCACATTGCTTTCTTTGTTATTAAATATTGGGTATGCGATGATGTGAACAGGTGGAAGCAGTTTCGGAAGCATTGAGAACTTCCAAGTGAGAAACGTATGGAATCAAAGCTCAAGTTCACGAAACACCTGAGAAAAAGAAACGCCGTGTCATGTAATTAGTTACGTGGCCATAAACTCCTTTCATTCTTCTTCTTTTGTTTTCTCGGTGTTGAAACTTGTAACTACGGATGTGTGCGTATATACCTAAGCACACGTATAGGTTTTACAATATGGCGTCATTCTGTCCATACTAAGCTAAAAATACATAAGAAACAAACATATTACATATTCTACGAATCATATGTTACAGATTTTATGGTGGGGCCAATTTGAAAACTACTTCGGATTTTCTATGGTGAATAATTTGATTAAAAGGGTAACTTTAATGTCAGTCTATTTGTTTTATTATATTGTTTGTCCCACTGAAAGTATAATTGTCAATAGAAAATAACAAAAAGTTGTATATACAATGTTCAACAAGACTTGAGTAGAGTCACGTTTCTATTGAAATTGTTTTGTCAGTTTAATTGCTTGCTCTTAGAGTAGCAAATAAAAACTTACAAAAATAGAAAAAAAACAAAAAATTAATATTCAGCGAAACAATTGAGAAACTTTTGACAAATCAATATTTGATTAAAAATCATACGGAAACCAGGAAATTAAAAAAAGAAGTAATGTTATTTAAGATTCTACAAAAACCAAACAAAAATAAAAGACAAATACATACACACACAAATGTGTATGTATATGTGAAACACATGATGAAACTCAGACGGTGCCTGGAATTTCAATCTCCGAAGGCTTGGTTTTATTGTCATCCTTTGGAGTAGCGTTGCGGTACATAGCATAGACAACTAGCTGAGATGCACACAAGGCCGTTCCTAGACCGTTGCTTATCTGTACAAAGATAATATAAATACATAATATTAGGGAAAATTATCAATATATACAAAAAGTTAAACAAAAAAAAGAAAAGAACTTACGAGAACGTAGAGATGACTTTGTAGATCAGAGAGTAGGCAGTCCAAATGCCAGCGTTAATGAAACTAACGGCAAGATATCCAAAACGGCATGTACTCTACACTCCTCGTCCTTATCACTTTTTTCTGTGTAGTAATCATTACTCAAAAACCCACCCAAGTAATGTATCAAATGAATGCAAGATCAGCGAGAGAGAGTTTAACTTACGATGACAAGTGAAGGAGCTCCATACATAGGCAATGTGAAGATATCACAATGACACCAACGAAAGTCTGTGTTGGCAAACGAGTTTTGAATAGCGAAAAGAGTAATCAAAACAATCGCAGCCACGGCAATAACCTCAGCCACAAGATACAGCCCAATGTTCCTCTTGCAGAATCAGAACATTCAATCAAAATCAAGAAGAATGATGATTAAAGATTTGAACACTATATATGCATACCCTGAGTTTTTCTTGCCGCCACAAGTAGATTAAGAAGATGGAAATGTAAACAGCTTCGAAGCCCATACCAACTGCATTAATGGTGGTGACAAGGATACTATCCTTGTGAACAACAGGGAGCCCATAGAAAACCCAAAGCATACAGTTCATCATCGTTGCCACGTAAGGATACGGCTGAAACTCCTCAACAGATTTACTCTTGTAGATCCTCACAAACGTTGGCCTGCATGTACATATATGTATACAGATTGAGTGTATATTAAACGTAAAATTACACGCTCATATGAAGACGAGGGAGGAGAAAGGGAAGTTACACTGGCGAGAAGAAGAGACAGAAAGAGATAACGTTCCCTGAATCACCACAGAAATACAAACGCCATTAGAGATCCATCAAGCTCAACAAAAAAAAACAGAGTTACAACGTATACATGAAGAGATCCACCATTAGAATCAAACCTCAACACACAAATAAGACGTGAATCTATATGCATTTATATGACAATCGATGATAGAACTACTTGTTCGCATTTCAAATCTCATGAGCATATTGAATAATATCGGTTTCGAAGAATAGAGATCAGACATTAGAGTAAAAGCTCTAAGCATACGAAGTATGGATTAGAGATCGCCGATTTTATTAAGCCTCGACTCCATGAAAACAGAGTTATCTATGTAACTTTGTTTGGATTCAAATAAAACAGAGATGAGCTGTGAAGGAGATGATGGTACCGATAACTCCGACGATGAAGCGGACTTGCTTAGCGTCAACCATTGTGCAAACGAGCGAGATTGATGATGAAGAAGACGAAGTGTAGAAGGTAACCTAATCGAGAGAGAGAGAGAGCGTTTCGGGTGTAATGTATGGTTTCGTTACATACACACATGTATTTATATATATAGAGAGAGAGAGAAGAAGAAGGGATCTTTAGATAAGAGAGACGTTTTGGTCAAGGAGTCAATATTTAGTTTGTTACGATATTCTCTCCTCCTCTAATTACATAAAAATCTTCTGTACAATCTCTTTCTTACTGCTTATTCAACGCTTATTTAATTCCATTTTACTGAACGTTTTTGGGAATTATTCACACCATTCTTTGACCACGTTTTATTGTCTTGAGAACACTCATTTTTAAGGTAATTTACATCTAATTCAGCAAGGAAATGTTTAAGAAACATTTTAAATGTTCCAATACGTTTTGAATAATATAGAAGATTTTTAAGCAAATCTTTAATTCATATAATCATATTACTCTTTTATCCCAAAATAAATCAATTAAGAATATTGTCAACTATGCAATAACTAATTGTTTTATATTTTCAATTTTTGATGATATATTATCATAAATAATGAATAATTAGAAACACAACAATAACAGTACATATATAATATTCAAACAGTATAGATAAGTTGATGATTTATACAAAAAAAAACAGTATAGATAAGTTGATGATTTATACAAAAAAAAACAGTATGGATATATTTGGAATCATTTTCAACTATAGATATGCCTTTTTATCAGGGTAAAAATTAATTAATGTCTTATATGTTTTGGATAAATAGAAGATTTTTAAGTAAATATCTAAAACTTATAATCGTGTAAGTTTTTTATTAAAAAATTAAAATTGTTAAGGATCATTTTTAAGAACTTATTTTATATTTTCATTTTGATGATATATTATCATAAAATAATCAATAAGTAGAAACACCGACAATATCAATACATATATGGTGTAAACAGTGATAAATTGATCTTTACACAAGAGAAATAAAAACAGTATGGATAAATTTGAAATCAGGTTAAACTATAAATATGCCGTTTTATCAGGTCAAAATTAATCCACATTAAATTATCTTTGTTATTTTATTTCATTTTCTCATAATTTGCTTCTTTTTTTTTGTCATTCTCCAATAATTTGCTATTTACAGAAAAATGAATTTTCGGCGGTCCGTACTAGTTGTTACAAGCCACGTCAGAATTCTGTTTTCTCAAAATTACATATAAGTTTAAATTATCTCAAGTTATTACAAGTTGTGCCATCGACTGTAAAGTTCACAAGAAACTCATGCAAAATCTACAAGCGATATTGTGGGACTTGCTGCCCAAGGCAAATAAACCGGATGGTTATTTTCATCATGACTTGTATCGGTTTTGCAATTAATTCCGGTTTAGTCGTACATACAACCGTTTAACCATCATTATTAAGTCAATATTATTCATAGTCTGCGTTAATTTCAACAATTCAACGTCTAATATTTCCAAAAAAGTAATAATTAACTTACGAAAACGTTGATTTAGAAGTTCATAAATTTTTATAGCAAAACATTTATTGTGGTCAAACATATAATATGGGAATACACATTACGTTGAATAATATCTTCGACTATGTTCACCTTGTCCACATAACATTTATTTCTGTAAACTAAAACAGAAAGATGCAAAGAAAAAAAAACAGATGTACTTAGTATAATTGTGGTAATAGTAGTCTAATGATCTCTACAACAAATCTATTATTGTCCTTTGGTGTAGGTAGTAAACATACAAAACGTGATAAATCAAAAAATGTCAATCTATTAACTAAAGATCAATTTTTTGGAAATTAGGAAAATAATATTTACAAGATGTAGAGAGATCAATTTTGTAGAAGAGAAAATTCCATAAAAATACCCTAACTAAATTTCATTAAACTTTTTAATACTCAAACTTTTTGTTACCCGGTTTAAGACCCCAACTAATTATTTTTCTCACTATAATATACAAAATTTTAAAAAGTTGCCCATTTTAATACCAAACTTTATTTATTTTAATTAAAAATAATAATAAGTTTCAAACAAAATTAATAAAATCTCTAAAATCTAAGAGAAAATATGAAAAATTTCTAATTTTATTTTAATATTTAGGAAAGAAGGTAAATAAATTAGCGAGAAAAAATAAAAGTTTTAAAAAATAATTTTGAATGTAAACAAATAATTCTATTTCAAAAAACAAAATTCAATATTTAAAATTTGAAAATTTATTACAAAGTTTAAGATTAGATCGAATTTTGTAGTATACCGTATCAGTCCAAAATCAAGCGTTAATTGATGAAACTTACGAATGATAACTAGCATTGACAATTGAGTTGACCGTAATACTACTTGTGATATTCGTGTTTGTTCAAATAATCAAAGTCATAAATGACCAAGCCCAAAATGACCAAGCCCACAACACAACTCAACTGGACATGTGCATAGGCAAAATCCAGTTTTGAAACTTAAAGCATCTAATGCAACATTTGAAAATCAACCAATACTAGTTCTCATCTTCAAAACACACAAGTTTGACCAAATAAATCCCTTCAGTTTTAAACTCAACAATCTTCAAATTCTTAAACAAGAGCTGTAAGTTCTCTGCACAAAATGAAACACACAACGAAATGGTTTAATCAACGAAATATATCATTTAAAAAAAATACATAATTATAAATATTTAACTATCTTAATATTGACTCTACACTACCAAAAAAAAAACAGCCGATTTGCGACGAAAAAAATCACTACAATCCGTTGAAAATTAGAATTTTTGACTAATTTACGACGAAGTCTTCAGTTGGAACTAGGGCGTTAGGAAAAGTTTTCGGGAATTCGTCAGAAATTTTTCAAATAATTTCCGAAGAATTTAATCGTCAAGAATATTTCCGGAAAATTTCCAACTAGAATTGTTCGTAGAGATTTTTTTAAAATTAAGAAAAAAATTATTTTTTCAAATTGTTAAATTAAATAAAACAGTAATATTTTTAATAAATTAAACCAAAAATATAAATAGTTTATACTATTTTTTAATATATATTATAATATATACTATTAATATAATTAATTAAATAAATCATAAATTAACAAATTTATAAAAATATCTATTAAATAGTTATAAAATACAATAAAAAAGAGAAATTGCTAAGAATAACATAAGTTAAGTACCACTTTGAAAAATACACAATATCAAAAATATATTAACATTGGAGTTTATACTTTAGCGATTATTGTTTTGAGTTTAGTGTTAAAGGGGTGAAGTTGAGTTTCTCAAATTTTTATAAATATTTAGAAAAATTATTTAACTCTATTTTCATCAAAAAGTTAATGTATTTTTGAAAATAGTCATTTATTAAAGCTAAAATTGTTAAAGTGTATCAAACTCATGATATGAATGAAATTTCCCCATAACAACATAAAATATAAAAATATTTTGATAATTTAATACTTTTAAAAAATTAAGAAATTTTAAAAATATTTTAAATATAATATTACGAATTGGTAAAACTTAGCAAAAAAAAATTTAAAATATAAAATATACTTAGAAAAATATTTTTAATATACTATTGCTAACTTGAACAATTATAGATAACAGTTTTAAACGTTTTTATATAATATTTCTTTGTATAAAGTAAAAAATTTATATATAGTAAAACATTTCAAAAATAATAAAACGTTTTCAAAAATATTTTTAAACTACTACATTTAATATAAGTTTTGATAAACAAAAAAAAAATCTAAAACTAACAAATATTAACACTAACAGTAAATCCCTTTCCTAAAACTAATAAAATCAAATACAAACAACATAATTCTTAGCTACCATTCAATCTTAAATATAACTTTAGAATCCTTAAAACTAATTTTCCAAGTCACTTAAACCAACAACCTAACAAAGTTTTAACCTAATCATCTCTATTAAAATGGAAACTTACATAATCTGGAATAATTTAGGGAGAGAATAGTGAAAGACATGTGATTTGTATATTTTGAGAGAGAGAGAGAGAGAGAGAGAGAGAGAGAGAGAGAGAGAGAGAGGAGAGAGAGAGAGAGAGAGAGAGAGGAGAGAGAGAGACAGAGAGAGAGAGAGAGAGGAGAGAGAGAGAGAGAGAGAGAAACAATATTGTGGAAGAAGTTTTTAGGTAAATATGTATTAAAAAATTTTGATAGAAACAATCAGTTGAAATTCGTCGAGATTCCACTTTCACGTGGTAACGAGAATTTAGCTGTCTACTTGATCGGGTCTCTTCATGATCTTGATAGATTTGTGACAAAATTCCCGACGAAATTCATTTTTTGTTTCTATTGCGAATTTCTAATGAATTGTGGTTTAAGGTCAAAAAATGAAAACACTATCGAAAATATCCACTATGTTATACCACTGGTATACAAAATTTGATTATCCTCACACACTATCCAAAACTTTTTTTTTTAAATATCAACCAATTCACTTAATTGTTTGTATAACTATATAATATTACCTTGAAGTTATTCAGTCGAGTTACACTTATGTGACATTATTTTGAAAAAGAATATTGAGTATTTACCACGTCAATTACTTATTTTTACACTTATCATATGACATGTAATATTTTGAGACTGTTAACCCTAAACTGTGATATTTTCAAGACCCTAAAATGACTTTCGTCAAGTATTCGAACGAAATTTATTTTTATGTTTCCGCTGGGATTCTGTCGGAAATTCCCAATGGATTCATGATGGATTGTGATTTAGGGTCAAAAAATGAAAAAAAAAATATCGAGAATTTCCAATTATGGTCGTTGATATACAAAATTTTGTTATCCTCACGTATTATCAAATACACTTAAAACAATTTTGAAAAAAAATATCTACGAATTTCGATAATCATTTGTGTAAGTATACATAATAAGACCTTGAAGTTTATGATTCAATTGAGCTTTCCTTAAGTGATGTTATTTTGGAAAAAAAATTGAGTGTTTACTACATTCAAACTTTTTTTTGCAGTCATCATATGATCCGGTAATTATTTGAGGTTGTAACCCTATATTTTCAAGATCTAATTATGTACTAAAATCACTTTTTTTGTTGCTTCCCTCAAGAATCCGTGGGGGAATATTTCACGGATTCCAAACAGATTTCTGAAAATAAAAAAATTTAGTTTCGTCGAAATTTTATTGGGATTTCTTCAGGAATTTTCTACGTTTTTTTTCCTATTGGACAATTCCTTGTATTATTGTAGTATTAATTTTTTTCTTATTTTTTTTTCTCTTCCTAGTTCACTTCTTTTCCTCTTTTTATTTTCAATAAACTCATCATCAAAAAAAATGCAAAATCAAATGGATTTATCACTGAAATATCATCAAAAATCACAACACATGAATGAATTAGAACATAACCGCTTACCAGTTTTCGGAAGTCTCTTATCTATTTCCTTGCATAAATAAAAACTTGGACATTTATATAGAAGACAACTCCATATTAAATTGCTCAAGTTAAGAACCCAACTACTACCCTAAGCAGGGTCGGCTTTAATGTATTACTAGCTTTTGATCCGCGCGTCCGCGCGGATATTATTTTGTGAATGTCTAATATTTTAACTAATTTATTGATATAATTGTATATATAACTTGAATTTAATACTCCATCTGTTTCATAAAAATAGAGTTTTTGGAGTTTTCACACATATTAAGAAAACACATTAAATCACTATATTAAATGTATCGATTTATGTAATTTTCAGTTTTCAATAATTTTGACCAATAGTAACTCAATAAAGTTAATTAATTTTCTTGAAGTTTGAAATATTCTTATAGAAAACATAAAAAATCTATTTTTATGAAACAATTTTTTTTTCTAATAACATGTATCATAGTGAAACGGAGGGAGTATTCAATATCCGTTATCCGATTCGGGATCCCATCCGCTTCGAAAAATGGATATTCAGGGATCATGATAGTGATTTTTGTGAATGTCTAATATTTTAACCAATTTATTTGATATAATTGTATATATGACTTGAACTTAATATTCAATATCCGTTATCCGATTCAGGATCCCATCCGCTTCGAAAAATGGATATTCAGGGATCATGATAGTGATTTTATGGATTTGATTGATCCAAATACAAATTCGGATAGTAAATTTTAGGCTTGGATATTGGATCCAAATATTAAATATTTCAAATTTAATTATAGTTATCTATGTATATTATATATACTTTTATATGAAATAACAAAAATTTAATTTTATTAAATTTTAATGATTTAAAGATTTTTAAATAATAATTTAAATAGACTAAATAGATGGTTAATAATTAATTTTAATTAAAAAAAATGTCTGGATATCAGCGTGTATTCGGATTTTAGTCCGAATATCCTAACCCCAAATATCCGTATCCGGATAACAATTTTATGAATCCGACGAATGCATATTTGAATCCGTATATCCCTAGAATACCCCAGATATTTGATCTGTCCTAGACCTAATGTGTATATGTATTATATGGTGATTAAATATTTAAATTTATAAATTACATAAGTTATTCTTATTAGATATATATCGTACAAATGATAATACATTATATTTGTTTGTATATATAACCATTTATAATAAATATTAGTATGTATTTTAGTCATTAAATTGTTATGGAAATTTACATGATTTTGTTATTGTAAATGAATAAGTTCATATTATAATCGAAAATTATTAACATTGTTATCTTTTTTATAGTTTAAATATAGTTCGTAGCTTATATGAATATGAATAAAAATAAAACTAATTTAATGCTATATATATGTATAATTTTGTTTTTATTATAAAACTTTGGAAAACACATATACATTTTTATGAAATCTTCAATTTAATTGACAAAGATTGTTAATGGGCTTAGTCCACATTTATTTTTTTCTTGTTAAGAATCAATGTTTAGATGTTTGGATACATGGATAATATCAGTGGCATTCTTTGTAAATATTAGGTAAAAATAAAGTTATTTCATATTTGTACTTCAATTTTAATAGATTAGATAGACCATATGACAAACTCTAAATTTTTTTTTTTTTTTTTTTGGATTTCCAAGGGAGTTCGGGCCTTTGGGCCTTAATCTCCCCTAGGCCCGAAGCTAGTCTTTGCTAATACCATTTTTTAGAAGACAAACTCTAAAATTAAACCCTCTAAAATATCAAAATTTAGAAAATGTCTTTAAACAAGTCTTCTTACAAATTATACTGTTAATAATAACTACCTAAATAAAATAAAAGTTAATTGTATCACTAAGTTTTTTACCACTGTCAACCGTATAAGTGGAGATAACTCGTGCCTCGTGGTATAGCTTAGAAATTATTTTGAACTTTATTGATACAGTTATTTCCGGTTTTCTAAATATGTGCAAAGCTCAAATAGAACTATACAACTTAGTGTAGACATGAAAACTGAGAATGTAAAAACCATTGTTCAAAACACCTTTAGTAAGTAACTAAGCGCTTCGGATATATTAGAGCCTAGGTGATTATTCAAGACATATGAGTCAAAGACTTATATATTTATTTATTTATAGCTTATATTTATAGCACATATTTTAAAATTACTTGTATTATTAGAAATTAATTTGATAAATATAAAAAATAGATATATTTAAAAAGAAATCAAACAACCTATGAACTTACACTAAAAAACAAATTAGAAAGAAAAAATATCATCAATTGTTTATAGACATTAACTAAATTAATCATAACCCACTTTTCTATCACTTGATTTAACCAGTTTAAACCAATTTAGATCAGATTTTTCTATCACTATTTCTTAGTACAAGATATTATATGGATCCAATCAGAGTTCTAATTGTTCATTTTTAATAAAAAAATCTTTATTTAGCTGGGTATAATTATGGGTGGGCAAAATATCCACAAAATTTGATTCTACCCGTTATTCGTTTCGTTTCGACTAAATTTTTTTAGATATTCGTAACTTTACGAATCAAAACAAATACTAAATTCAATATCCATCAAAGACGGAGCAAATCACAAATACTCATATTTTAAAAACGGATATCCAATCTGATTCGTAATATAACATATGTATATACATGTATAAATATAATTTTATATGTCTATAAGGTTTTAGCATTTTTATTCATTGAATTAATTATTTGGTTATTAAATTTTAAAAGTATGTAGCTTTTTAAAAAAATTGTAATGACATACTATTATTTATATTAAATTTTTCTTTTTAAAAAAGATATTTTTCAAAAAACTGATTTTTTTATTATTTTTACTAGATCAACGGATCGAATCGGATATCCGGTAAAAAATACTAATTTTCCAGATATTTCTTAATACCGAATATCCGGAAAGTTACATATTGAATCGAATCAAAAATCGATTAACCTTGTGGAGGGGATCACAGATATCTTAAAGTTCCGGAGATCCGCTTCGTACCCACCCGTAAGTACAATCAATCAAATCTAGTGGGTGATGGTATATTTCTTTTAAGAGTCAAAGAACATACCAACCCAACAACAACCAACATAGATCATTAGTGCCACAGACTTTTGAAATTCAAAGTCTTAAAGGTAGTTTGGTTATGCAAGATTTCATTTTTGTTTTGGGTGGCACAAAGAGCCAAAAACTCACCTAAACCAAAGGCTAGATTCTTGTGTGAACACAAGTCAAAAGTTCTAGTTTGTTTTCTATTCGTATTGAGGGTATAACACTTAAAAAATCCTAAAAACTATAAAGAAAACTTCAAAAAATAATATATACAAAAGTGAACATCAAGAACCACTATGTATACAAAGCTATATGTATACTCAAAAAAGTTAACACAGAATTTGTTTTGGGAGTAAAGGAAAGTATATTGAAAAGAAGAAAGAAAAGTGAAGAAAATTAAAGCTAAAGTATGGGAATCCATTATACTTGAGCATGCGTAATTAACTTTGATCTCATATCATTACCAACCAAAATGCAATATGAATTTCTTTAAACCTCATAACAATATGTTACAACATATGATTTTCAAACCCCCCAAGATATAATCAGTAAACTCTAAATCTTATCGATGATTTCGATCCAAAATGAGTACAAGAAACTACCTTTCATCGTTCTCCAGCTTCTTATGATCTTCCATCCATGGAAGTTTTGGAAGATCCTCAATATTAAGCGATGAAGAAGGCAACCTTCTTTGAGCATCTGAAGATAACTTATCTTTCTTTGGCCACAACCAAATCTTTGAAACTGAAAAGCTCTCTCCTTTAGCTACAACACTACTGATCCTCTTCTCTTCAGCTGCCGAGTCCTGAGACTCTTTGTCCTGAGGTTTCAAACGCAGTTGCCTATTGTTGCAAAAGGGTACCTTAAGCTCCGAGTTACCAAGTATATACTGATAAGAACCCATTGAGAAACATCTCCTTGCGTCTAGATTACTACTACTAGTCTCTCCTACAGCATCTATGATCTTCTTGTCCCTTGACCAACATTGTCTAGCCTCTTGAACTTCCCTAACCTTACGGGTAAAACTCCTTTCTCCACAACGATCTCTTGAATCTCAACAGCTTTCTCAGCTACACACTCTTCTTCTTCTCTTATATCATCGAAGTCAAACATGGGATTCTCCATAGAGAAACCAGGGGAGAAGAGAGTGCCACGACAAAGAGGGCAAGTGGAGTTTTGACTGAAGCCAAGTATCGATACAGTTGAGATGAAAAGCATGGCTACACATTGGCAACAATCTCAGCTTATCTTTCTCAGTAAACTCACATAGACAAACCGCCACAATCAAAAGGCTCCTTGGACGCACCACAACCATTTCTTTGTAGTGAAAAACAGGCAAAGCGTCGATGAAAGCTTGGTCAAGACCAGAGTCATTAAGATGGAACAGCTGTTGAAGCTGTCTTTGAAGAGCATCGCTAGTTGAGATCTCTGGGTATCTGTTAGACCTCGAGGCAGAAGCAGAAGAAGGATGCTTGATGAGAAAACCTAACGAGCAAATGAAGAAGCCAGAGATGAAGAACAAGACAGCTAGAATCACGATCACGAATAGCACCGCCGGGCTGATTCTGTTACCGGGCGGTGGCGGCGGCGGCGGAGAGAGAGTTGGGTCTCTGTAAAACGGTGGTGGGTACGCCAAAGTTACTGTTTTTTGCTCAATTGTAAATCGAATCCAAGACATCTTTGTAAGATCTCAAATTTCAAGATCCAGAAAATAGAACTGAGACAAAGACAACAACTCCAAGTTAAGTGGAGGAAGAAGAGTTTATCGATATTAACATGCAGACGAACAGAGATACGCAAACACTCACCTAATATCCCATCCAGATTCTCAGAAAAAGTTGAAACTCCCGTGAAGTAAATGAACTCTTTTCTCTTCTTATATGTCAGATTTGCAGAGGAAGAAGAGAGTAAAAGGAACTCTCTTTCTCTCTCTCTCTCTCCTGTCTCCTCACACTCACTCTCTCTCTATCTATTTATCTCTCAACCTTTCGTTTTCTTGAGCTTTAATGGTGGAGATAGAAGAAATGACAAAGTGTATGTTGTATAATTTTCCGAAGTGCGAGGCAAAGTTGGAAAACAACATGTAATAAAGTAAAAGCTGTGAAAATTAAAATTAAAACTAAATGAACGCTTTTAGATTTGGGCCCACGTGCCATGGATGAGCGAGTTGGTGTCTGCTGGTCAACTCTAAAGGACAAAAAATGACGGTTTCCTATGCTTTTGGTCTTATATAGATCCCTCATGGGCTTACCACCCAGCCCAATTATATTATCAATCAAATCTAACCGTTGGATAAAGCGATCTGGTTAACATATTATTTTATACGATCTCTGAACCCGTATCCGAATCCTACCAAAAATCCAAACTACAACTGAAATCGAAATAGTAAACTATCGGAACGAGTGTTAAAGTATGAGAAATTGGATATCCGAAACTGAACAGAAATCTAAAGACAACCGAACATATTTATTTTAATCCTATATTTTTAGTTTACTTCTTATAGTAGAAGATTTATCTGAGCTTGGAGTGAAATTTATATGCTTATGATCGTTGAAATTTATATACGTTTATAAGTTTCCAAACTTATAGTCATGTACTATCAATATTGGATTGATGAATATGATCATATTTGTTGATATTTAGTTTTTAATCTATTTAATCTATATTATTAAAATTGAAGTACTATATACGTTTATATATTTAGTTTATATTTAGTTTTTAATTTATATACGTTTATAAGTTTCCAAACTTATAGTCATGTACTATCAATATTAGATTGATGAATATGATCATATTTGTTGATATTTAGTTTTTAATCTATTTAATTTATATTATTAAAACTGAAGTACCTTTTGGTATTGTTTGGAAACATAAATAACAATATAAATGAGGATTGTTTGGATACATGGATAGCAGTATAGAAAATACTTCCTTTTATTTACAAACTTAGCCTTTACATTTACAATAAATTAAGTACTTTCTTTTTATATTTTTATTTATTTACAGATTCTGCCATTTAAAATAAATTTAAATTAAATAATTATAATTTCAAAGTTTATCAAACCAAATCGATATTTATATATTGACAATTAAAAATTTTAGTATGTTACTTCATTTCAAAATAAATTAATAAAAAATAACAAGTTAATATATGAATAATACAATTACATCAAATTACATCAAGTTATACATTTTTAATATAATATTATGTACAAATAAAAAATATTATCAACATCTATATTATAATATAATATTCTACTATATATGTAAATTACAAAACATACAAAATATTTAAAGGATTTTTTATAACAGCAGCGATTTATAAGTTTACGTTGAACACAAGTTAAATCAAAGACCCGCGCAGGAGCGCATGGTCAAGTTCTAGTTTACATTAAACTTCAATGATATCATCTAGATGTTATAATTCACCATCTCACATCAATATGAAAAATTATATTTTTGAAATTATATAATCAAATGAAATGTGAGATTCATGCTTACACAAAATGAACATTAATTATGTATACGAATTATTTATACATATTATTGTTTATTTTGTGTTCATTTACGTATTATGCAATAATAAAAATATTGAATGATTGAGAAGCGAGTAATTGTTACGTATATAATTAAATTGGAGTAATCACATAAATAAAAACAATAACTCTTTTTACTTACAATAAATTTTGTTGGTAAAGATCAAAATAATCATTTATTTATTTTATATGGTATATAATTAAATGATACTAACATATATAGTATATTTTAACATGAATATTTATTAATTGAAGCTTCATATTCATATGATTTTATTAACAATTTTATTTGTGGTCCCCAAAATATTATTTTTATTAATATGAATATTTATTAATTGTGGCTTCTTACTCAAAAATTTGAAATTAACATGTTTATGTATTTTATGTATGATATATATATATAAATTATAAATATATATATTTTAATTTAAACGATATTGATATATATATATATATATATATATAATCTGAATATATATTGAATGAGAATTCATATTTATATGATTTTATGATCATATGTATCTTGTTATAACAAAAAAGTTACACAATTGATCACAAATTTTTTAATGTGGATTTGTAACAATCTTAGTAATTTATAGTCATTTATAAAATTCAAAATATAGCATACAAAAAAAATCTAATTTGTTATTATATGCCTAATGTGATTATTTAATTTTGTAAGAATATAAAATAAAACAAAAATGATGAAAGATATAAAAATTGTTATCAAATCTTTATTATTCAAAATCATTAATTGTCATATAGTTATTAATTATATTAGATAATTTCATAGCTTTTATTTAAGAAAATAATGAAGAATATTTTTTTATACACTACTAATTAATTTGATAATTAGTTTAATAAAAAATATAGTATATATTTTGATGGATCAACCTATTTTCTAGTGATTCTAAGAATCATTGTAGTGCTGACACTTGGCTACCGAAATATATTGTAATGCTCCATAATTAATATATAAAGTATTTTATTCATAATATTTATATAGATGTTGCACATAGTTCAAAAACAGATAATATACATATAATTTCAGTAAAAGTGATTTGTTATTCACTTAAAATATACTTCAAGCTTTCTATTTCATTCATTGCAAAAATCTGCACTCAAAATCTCAAAACAACAATCAAATTAATGTACTTTTATTTTCAAAATTTTATATTCAAACTTATTAATTGTCCATTCTATTAAAATTTATAAAATTAGTTAATTTAATAGTAAATTTTAAATACAAGAAACTTGAGAAATTAAAAATATAAGTTTTTGTTTCTAAAATCTAAATATCTGAACCCGATCCGCAATAATTGAATATGAACTAAAAATATCTGAACTTTGACCCTATATATAAAAATATTCAAACGGGTACTAGATTCTAATATTGAAATACCCAAAAAAAATCCAAATTCCTGACCTAGAGTCGAACGGATACTCACCCCGACCTAATTTTTAGTTTATATCTATACTATTAAATAAAGTAAAGTACCAATGGAGATTGTGTGGAAACATGAATAGCCAATATTAAAAATGGTATGTCTATAAATATGAATAACAATATTAAAAAGGCTTTATCTATAGTATACTTTTTATTAATTATATTTATTTTGCATAATATAGATTTTGTCTATTATTTAATAAAACAATGAATATTTTTTCAATTATATACACATAATTAAATGATCACATTTACATCATACAACATGATTTGTAAATATAATACCATGTAATTTATTATATGGTGGAAAATATAAATAGAGAACACTTAAAATGAAACGCAAGTATGCATTTATAAAGTAAATAAAATTAATACTGACATTACAAAATGATAACACATCTAAAATATATAATCGGTCACATAAATAAACATAAATCAATGTATATATATATAAACCAGCGGGTCGAGCTATAGCATTTCTTTTCTTTGACTTCTAAAATAATTCACCTTGTTATTATATTTACAATCCGTCAACCAAAATTCATTTCCAATTTAATACCCCAAAATATGAATTCTTTAAAATGTTTATATTGGAAATTAATATGATCGACTATATCAAAGTTATTGTTTTCATATTTTTAAAGTTTTCATACATATTAAAATATATTAAATTTCAATTAGAAATATATTATTTTTGTTGTCGACTATTTTCTTTAATTTTTACCCGATCATAATTTAATGTACACTAATTCTTCTAAAACTTAGTTTTTTAGTTTACGTTTGATTTTCTGATTAATTACAGTTTGACTCCATTAACTTTCTTTATAATCAATTAAACCCGATTTTGATGTTTCCACCATATAATCATTTACTTCGTATATGCGACATGTATTAACATATACATCGTGTAGTTATTAACATATTTTATAACATTGGATGATTTCCACCATATTAACCTAACAAAAACATTTTTTCCTTTTATTAAACCAATCATCTTACAAAAAGATTCCGGTTCGACTTTGCTTTTATATAATTTGGTTTTGGTTCGGGCTCTGAGCCTTTACTCACCCCAGTGTCAAAAAAACGAACCGATTACAAATCTAACCGTTGGATCAATTCCTTTTTGACGGTCGTCGTGTCGCCGGCAGCATTGAATGGTGAAATCGCCGGACAGGCGACGGAAAAGTCGCCCTCCATGTCCGTTTCGCGGTCTCTTAAGACCGGACATTGGTTAGATTTGAATAAGTTATCTTCTGTTGCTGCTGGAGCAATCGAAAGGTCAGTGATAATGTAGGGTTTGTTAGATTAATTTAAAACAATTGAAAATAAAGCTAATATGATGATGCAATTGTTACAGAACCCAATTTGTCATTAACACTTGAAACAGAATACCAAAGCAAAGTCTTGTCTTTATCAATATCATGAGAGGAATGTGATGTGCCCGTTTGCTGCTATGTTTGTAGTGGAGTGGAGTGGGTCAGGGTCAAGCACGTTGTACAAGGCTCTGCTATTTTAAGTGGATTCAACTTCTATGTGTTCTTCCACTTTCCATCATCTTTGGAAGCTTATTGAACTTGGTTCTTACATATATGTAGGTCAACAGGATTGCCTTCAGCCAAGTCGCCTCTCTTTTTCAAAGATTTTCTTACTAGGACTTGTCGGGTAATAATAATATGGTTCCAACATATATGGGCATTTGTCTTTCCTGTAGTTTCCTAATTTGGGAGAATCCGGTTTGTGGCAATGGTAGCTGTCTGTAAAGGAGTATAATATGGCTCACACCAGCTTTTACCTTCACGCTCGTCGTTCTCTTTCTTTTCTGAGATAAGTTGGGGTGGATAATAAGGTGTGCTTGTTTCTCTCATTCTTGTATGTAACTGGTTCTGCTTTCTTGGGTGAGTCTTAAAGGATGGAAGTAAGGTTAAGGAGCTTGACGACTCAGGCTAAGATTATCGAGGCAGTAGTATCTATATATGGTGCTCTGGTTGTTGTGCTATATTTCCCTTGTGAGGATTTTTTTTTTTTGAAGTTGAAGCTAAGATGATGCTGATGCGATTGGGTGCAGAGCTGAATTTTGAAGATCTAAATTTTTTCATCATTGGAATGGAAGTTGGGAAATTCCTCAGTTGGCTGAATCAGCCAAAGGTATTCATATGGGCAAGTTTTTATTCTTTTTTTTTAATTCTGGATAGAGGGAGAGAATGATATTTTAATGTGTGGTGTGAAGTAGTTGGTCAAGTTGTTCCTGATAAATAAATATAATGACCATTTATTTAGCAAGCGTGGTGGATTTAACTACCAACTCAATGATTTGCTTCAACACCCATTTTAATCTCATCAAAGAGTTTCTGGGAATCTAGGCATCAAATCTGTCATGCGAGGAACGGGAGAAGAGACAGTGACATGGAGGTACTTTCACAGAGATGTTGTGCCGTTTGCTGCAATGTTTGCGGTTGAGTGTTCCACTGTTGGGTCAAACACACTGTACAAGGCTGCAACATTAAGAGGATTGAACTTCTATGTCTTTATCTTTTACTCTTATGCTGCTTCAACACTTGTGCTTCTTCCACTTTCCCTCATCTTCGGAAGGTACTTAATCTCTCACCTTTGTTCAGTATAAACTTCTTCAAGAACATGAACTTACTTTTTATATGCAGGTCTAGAAAATTACCTTCAGCCAAGTCTCCTCTCTTCTTCAAGATGTTCTTACTTGGGCTTTTCGGGTAAATAATATAACTCCAGCTTCTAGCTTAAAGGCTTTCTCCGGTTTTTGTGTTCTAGTTTGTTGACTTAGACAAACAGGTGCATGGCGCAGATGGTTGGTTTTAAAGGTGTAGAACAAAGTACTCCTACTCTTTCTTCTGCTATGAGCAATCTCACTCCAGCTTTCACATTCACCCTCGCAGTTATCTTCAGGTTCCACCTTGTGGTTTGTTACTATACATATATCATTATTGGCTATGTAACTCTTAAGTGGTTCTGTTTCCTTGTGTGACTCGCAAAGGATGGAACAAGTAGTGTTAAGGAGCTCTGCGACTCAGGCTAAAATCATTGGCGGAGTACTATCTATATCTGGTGCTCTGGTTGTTGTGTTGTATAAAGGCCCTAAAGTTCTATCTGCTGCATCTTTTACACCTTCCTCATCTCCTACCATTTCCCTTCACCAGCACTTGACTTCATCAGAGTCAAGCTGGATAGTCGGTGGCCTTTTGCTTGCTTCACAGTTCTTTTTTGTTTCAGCCTGGTATATTGTTCAGGTATAAACACTTAGATACTCTGGGTTGTTGGTTACACATCGAACTCTTGCTAAAATTCTGCAGCTGTATATGGGTTTCAGACGCTGGTTATGGAGGTATACCCCGAAGAAATAACAGTAGTCTTCTTTTACTACTTATTTGCAACGCTAATCTCAGCACCTGTATGTTTGTTGGCGGAAAGGAACTTGACTTCTTGGGTTATAAAACCAGATATTACCCTCGCTGCAATCGTATATTCGGTGAGAATCACATCGTATAATCTGCTTCCATTGCTGACTATGTTTTAAGCTCAGACATTAAGCACTTTGTTTCAGGGAGTCTTTGCGTCATTATTCAGTGTGCTTACCCACACATGGGGTCTGCATCTGAAGGGTCCTGTCTATGTGTCCTTGTTTAGGCCACTGTCTATTGCAATTGCAGTTGCCATGGGTTCTATATTCCTCGGTGATGCACTTCACCTCGGGAGGTATTATCTCTTTCCTCTTCTTACTTTCTAGCACATTCAGAGGTTTTTTTCTATACTGAGAAAGATAGAACTACGCTCTAGGCTGCTGAAAAGCTCGTATCTATTTTAAGTTTCTACAGTTCCATGTTAGAGAACTGTATAAACTGCCACGGTAATAATGGATATAGGTTTTGCATGTATGTGTTGTGGGCAGTGTCATTGGATCAGTGATATTGTGTTTTGGATTCTACACTGTGATGTGGGGCAAAACACGAGAAGATTCAACCAAAACTGTAGCTGGTTCTGAGCATTGTTCACCATTGCTAGTTACACATACCGTAGAAGATGAAGGCTTGTCGTTAAGATAAAATTGATGCAAGTGAATGATAATATGCTATATTATTCATTTGTAAATGCGGGTGGATGGTGATAACTTTCAGATTATTGCATTGTGCTAGTCTCAGAAACATTTTTCACAATACAAAGTTACCCAAACGAATGAGTACAAAAATTCTTCTGTTTCGTTTTATGGAGAATGTTCAAGTGCTGGATTTATGTGCCCCCTTTGGAACTCTCCATCATAAATTCTTCAGCTGTGGATTGAGCTTCTATGTCTTTATCTTTTACTCTAACGCTGCTTCAACACTTGTACTTATTCCACTTTCCCTCATCTTTGGAAGGTACTTGATCTCACCTTTGTTCAGTATAAACTTTTTGAAGAAATTACTCTTTTATATGCAGGTCTAGAAAATTACCTTCAGTCAGGCTTTCGGCAAGGACTGCACTCCCTAATGCCCCTGTTCTTGAGCTATTGCCCGAGTCTATAGACAAATGCTTGGGAGAAGCATAAGGACACCTCGAACCACCACCCCGAAATCGATGGATCCTCCTCCATCACAATCATCTTCTCCGGAACCCTGTCTCCCCCAATCCCCAAATTGATTTCAACATTTTGAAAATTACATAAAAACGTTCGATCCCCCTCCCAGTTAGACCCCAATTTGTGTTCATTTCGCCTTTTTCTCTAAATTCTTTTGAGTCATGTCATGTTTTATAGTCAATAGTGCGTTGGAAATCGATTTTAGATAGGTATATTTTATCGATCCTCAAACTGATAAGATTTAATAATGTGTAACTACACAACTCAGGCAACTTCGTAGAAGTATTATTTGGTCGCCTTAAATAAAACAATGTTTAACGTGTTTTTGAAAATTGGTGTATAACAGAAAAATACTTTGAACAACTGATTCACATTGATTGGTGTACAGCAAAAAAATACTTCGCATGTTTTGAAAATCCTTCTGTGACAAAGCAATACGTTGAACCATTGCTCATCTTGTTTAAAAGAGTTCAAAATTACATAATGTGACTAAGAAGAAACATAAGCTTAACAAAAGTTCAGAATTACATAATTTTATTAAAAAGAAACATAAATCTAAAATGGATTGCATCTGAGTTTTCGTGACGATAATACTCCATTTATAGTGCTGCATGTGTCTGAGCCACCAAGCCCAAAGGCATATTGAACAAGTCAAAGGCCGCGTGGACTGAAGGACGTTTGAAACATTTTTTAGTTGTTTTTTTTGGGCTGTAGACCCACCTAATCCCCCTAGACCCGGGACCAGTCGGCGCTAATACCTTATATAGCGTAAAGCATCCTGTGTCCGGAACTCGAACTCGTGATGACGGACACCTCAGCTGAGGTTCCTTTACCACCAGACCACGAGGCCCGGTTAACATTTTTTAGTTGTTTGCATGTCAATTTGAAAATGACAAGATCTCTGATGGAGTTTCCGACCACATGTTGGAGCACTTTCTCTTATAGTTTAAGTTCATCTAATAATGAAAGTAACCGTGAAACCTTCGTTAAAAAACTTTTGTCAAAGAAAACGATTGAGAAAATAAAGAGAATTTTAATATTTTAGAGATAGATATGATGTTGATATTTTTATGTAAATTCCGGTTAATAGATATAAATGTTTATAAATAGTTTTGTTTATAATGTCACTCGTTTCACGTGATAGGTAAATGTAAATTCTTATTGCTTCCAGTCAACTTTACATATACCTAAAGTTTCCAGCCATTGCACACCTAAAATAACATCTACATTTCCGAGTTCTAAGGAGATAAAGTTGGATGTGAAGTTGGTATTACTGAGAACAAAGTTGACTGCTCAGCAAACTCCTAATGCCTTGACAGTTACTCCATTCCCTAACAACACATCTAAGTTACAAGCTGCAGAAATTTTCAAATGTAGCTTTTTCCACAACTAAAGGTGATATAAAGTTATGGGATGCTCCGTTATCAAGCATGAAAGTTATCTCTTTTTGATTGATTCGGCCTCTCATTTTCGTAGTCTTCGGAGAATCAATCCCCAAAAAAGAGTTATAGGATAACGTCATTAACTCTTTTGTTCCACATTGATCCGTCAAACATATATGATCTTCTTCTTGCTCCAACACTTCCATTTCCAGGCCATAGGATACATAATTCTTTATTGGGACATTCATGAAGACGTGACCAAGGGGCTCGACATTTAAAACACAACTTATTTCTTCTCAATGCATCCAATTCATCATCCAAATATTGCTGTCTTGGTCTATGCGGTTGTGATTTAGCTTGCACTATATCTTTGCTTCCACTACTCTCAGCCCGTTGTTTGTCATACATAATATGAACTGTTCCTGCCACTGATGTTTTTCCACTGTTGTAACTCCGAGAAAACTGTCTTATTGTGTCCCTCCATGCGACATTGCTCACCACTTTACAAAATAAACTTCTTATCCATTTTCAATATTGCGGCAATGTAATTAGGGAGTCCTTGTGGATCTTTCATTCGAATAACCTCATCTCACGATTCAACCCGTTGTAAAAGATTCTCTCTAAATGGTGATCGGCTAACCCATGAACTTGAGATGATAAATCTTCAAATTCTGATACATACTCCGTAATAGATCTTGTCTGTTTAATGGCAAATAATCTTGTCGCCGGCTCATCTTCAATAGATTCAACAAATCTCACCAACATTATACTCTTAAAGTCATCCCAACTAAAAAAACCTCCGCGCTTCATTACCCAAGCAAACCATCTCTTAACCTGACCTTGGAGACATAGCGGTAAAACATCCAAATTCGCACGATCCTCATACATTCCGAGTGAAAAAAATTCTCCACATCAACAATCCAATCATGCGCTCTACTTCCATCAATACAAGGCATCTCAATCTTTTTCAACATGCTATCACGATTTGCAAGATTCAAATTCCCAGATCGATAACCTACCGAAGAGTCCCGGTTTTGTTCCAAATGAGTGTTGCATACTTCATCTTGTGATCTCGACACTTCTGGTTGTGAGGATTGAGCTATCCGTGCTTCTACCTCATCGATTGGTTGTTCTCCCATCATCTTCATGAAATTATGTAGATCGGAGCTCATTGTCTTCATCGATGATTCAATGGATGATAAACGAGTGTCTATCTCTTTAATCTGGTCAGTCTTCGCATCGTTATCATCGTTTAACCTCGTATAAGTTCCCATCAAGAAATTAAGATCAGCTCGATTTCGCGCATCGAAATCTTCATAATCATCTTGTCGCGTTGCTCCGAACTTTTCACAGCACCACTGATAGAGTTTAGATCTCTTGTACTCTAACGATTCATGTAACTTTAGTCAATCAACAAACAAGATAGCTTTTGATTATGAAACGAACTCAGCTCTCATCTCGAACTAAGGTCGAATCATCGTTCTCATGGCGAACGAGAAGTACAGACTCATATTGTCTAATACAATCCAGATCAAAAGCATGAAAAAACTCAAATGAAAAACGACTAGTTATTTAAACTTGAATCCCCGGCAAAACTTCAACAGTTCTTGCCACGTCATTTCTTCTCTTCTCCTCTTCACTGCTCTTATATATGCCTTATGGTACCTATCAGTTTGTCTGAGACATGATGCAACATCGTCTGTCCTAGAAATCAGTCAATCATATAGGTGAAAGTGTCACGCACACTTGAAAATTATTCTATTGGAACCTTGTGTGATGCGAAGTACTTGGTCAAGTTATTTTTTTCTTTTGTGACGTATTTGTTCAAGTCGTCATTTATAAATAGAATAATGACCTGATGCTATTGACCACCAACCCAATGATTGCTTATATGCCCACTTTAGTCTCATCGGAGAGTTTCTGGAATCTAGACATCATATCTAATCTATCATGAGAGGAACAAGAGAAGAGACAGTGGCATGGAGGTACTTTCACAGAGATGTTGTACAAAGCTGCAACGTTAAGAGGATCAAACTTTTATGTATTTATCTTTTACTCTTATGCTGCTTCAACACTTGTACTTTTTCCACTTTCCCTCATCTTCGGAGGGTACTTGATCTCACCTTTGTTTTTTGTTTTATAGTTTGTTGACTTAGAGGAACAGGTGCATGGCGCAGATGGTTGGTTTTAAAGATGTAGAACAAAGTTATACTCTTTCCTCTGGTATGAGCAATCTCACGCCATCTTTCACATTCACCCTCGCAGCTTTCTTTAGATTTCACTTCCACCTTGTGGTTTCTTACTACGAGTATCATTATTAGGTATGTAACTCTTAACTGGTTCTACTTCCTTGTGTGGCTAGTAAGGATGTAACTGTAGAAGCCGGAAAACCGAATCGATACCAACGATATAAATAAAACGATGTTAAGGAAATATTCGATTCAAAAGACGAGATAAAAACCGAATAGAATTAGACCATGGAGTCGAGACGAATCTCTTTCCTTAACTCTTAATATTCGCTCCGTAGTGAGACGAACTTGTACGAATTAGAGCCCAGGATACAACCATGATAGACGATTCACGCTTCACTCGTGAACGTCCCTAACGAATTAATAAATCTACGAACACTCTCTAAAACTTACGGTAGAGATTTGCTGGTTTTCGTAGAGAAAAAACGTTAAGAAATGAGGAAGGAGGAGACGAGTTTATAAAGAAGAGTAGTGGAGCAGTTTTTCGAAACGGTAGCGAAAATCTCTTCGTTCCTATCCAGTTTCGAACAGATAAACTGCTTGTCGTTTTTGGAATTAAAATGGCAAAACGTTGGGCTTAACTGGGCCCAAAAAGAACCATATTGGGCCGGAGGCCCTCCACCAAGACCCAAGACCCAAGACCCACGCCAATCCGGCCAGCGGCGGCGCATGGGGTGCCTCCTCTCACTAAGCTATTTTCACTATGCTATCAAGGAGTCATATATATATAACTCAAAATCATCTTTTCTAACCAATGTGGGACAAAACTCAACTTGTGAGTTTCATGTGTTCAAGATCACAACTTCATCACATCATTTCTCATTCAATTTAAATCTGTTTTTGACGTTTCAATATATCAGATTGTATTACTCATTACAAGCTTTACAATGATCTATTAACATGATCAAGATGACCACCGGTTTGACCGGAAAAGCCACCGGAAAAGTCAAAAAAATCACTGTGTCAAAAAACAGTTTCCAACAGTAACAGTAGTGTTAAGGAGCTCTGTGATTCAGGCTAAATCATCGGTGGAGTTCTATCTATATCTGGTTCTCTGGTTGTTGTTCTGTATAAAGACCCAAAAGTTCTATCTGTTGCATCTTTTACACTTCATCAGAGTCAAGCAGATAGTCGGTTGCCTTTTGCTTGCTTCACAGTTCTTTTTTTGTTTCAATCTGGTATATCGTTCAGGTATAAACACTTGAATACTCTGGGTTGTTGGTGACAAACTCTTGCTAAATTCTGTAGCTGTATATGGGTTCAGACGCTGGTCATGGAGGTATACCCTGAAAAAATAACAGTAGTCTTCTTCTACAACTTATTTGCAACGCTAATCTCAGCACCTGTTTGTTTATTGGTGGAAAGGAACTTGACTTCTTGGGTGCTTAAACCAGATATTACCCTGGCTGCAATCGTATATTCGGTGAGAATCACATCGTATAATCTGCTTCCATTGCTGACTATGTTTTAAGCTCAGACATTAAGCACTTTGTTTCAGGGAGTCTTTGCGTCATTATTCAGTGTGCTTACCCACACTTGGGGTCTGCATCTGAAGGGTCCTGTCTATGTGTCCTTGTTTAGGCCACTGTCTATTGCCATTGCAGTTGCCATGGGTTCTATATTCCTCGGTGATGCACTTCGCCTCGGGAGGTATTATCTTTTTCCTCTTCTTACTTCCTAGCACTATTCAGAAGATTTTTTTTGCTATACTGAGAAAGATAGAACTCCGCTCTAGGTTGTTGAAATGCTCAGTATCTATTTTAAGTCTCCACAGTTCCATGTTAGATAACTGTATAAACTGCCACGGTAATAACGAATATAGGTTTTCCATGTATGTGTTGTGGGCAGTGTCATTGGATCAGTGATATTGTGTTTTGGATTCTACACTGTGATGTGGGGAAAAACACGAGAAAATTCAACTACAACTGTAGCTGGTTCTGAGCATTGTTCACCATTGCTAGTTACACATACCGTAGAAGATGAAGGCTTGTCATTAAGATAAGATTGATGCAAGTGAATGATAATATGCTTATATTATTCATTTGTAAATGCGGGTGGATGGTGATAACTTTCAGATTATTGCATTGTGCTAGTCCCAGAAACATTTTTTCACAATACAAAGTTACCCAAACGAATGAGTAAAAAAAATTCTGTTTCGTTTTATGGAGAATGTTCAAGTGCTGGATTAAGTTATGTGCCCCCTTTGGAACTCTCCATCATAAATTCTTCAGCTGCGGATTGAGCTTCTATGTCTTTATCTTTTACTCTAACGCTGCTTCAACACTTGTACTTATTCCACTTTCCCTCATCTTTGGAAGGTACTTGATCTCACCTTTGTTCAGTATAAACTTTTTGAAGAAATTACTCTTTTATATGCAGGTCTAGAAAATTACCTTCAGTCAGGCTTTCGGCATGGACTGCACTCCCTAATGCCCCTGTTCTTGAGCTATTGCCCGAGTCTATAGACAAATGCTTGGGAGAAGCATAAGGACACCTCGAACCACCACCCCGAAATCGATGGATCCTCCTCCATCACATTCTCCGGAACCCTGTCTCCCCCAGTCCCCAAATTGATTTCAACATTTTGGAAATTACATACAAACGTTCGATCCCCCTCCCCATTAGTGTTCATTTCGTCTTCTCTCTAAATTCTTTGAGTCATGTCATGTTTTATAGTCAATATTGCGTTGGGAAATCGATTTTAGATAGGTATATTTCATCGATCCTCAAACTGATAAGATTTAATAATGTGTAACTACACATTACTTAGTCAACTCCGTAGAAGTATTACGGAGAAATTGTAATTCTACTACAAGTTTGATACAATTTTACAAATTTAGTTTTAATGAATAACAATTTTTAAAAATACCTTTAAATTATGATGAAAATATAATAAATTATTTTTTAAAAATATTTTTAAAACATTTAGAAACTCAACCCCCTTCCCTTCAACACTAAACCAAAAACAATAATCACTAAAGTGTAAATTCAAATGCTAATATATTTTTGATTGAAAGTATTTTTGCAAAGTGATACCTAACTTATGTTATTTTTTCTCAAGTATTATTTGGTCGCCTTAAGTAAAAAATGTTTTAAGTGTTTTTGAAAATTGGTGTATAACAAAAAAGTAGTTTGAACAAATGATTCACAGTGACCGGTGTATAGTAGAAAATATACTTCGCATGTTTTGAAAATCGTTCTGTGAGAACGCAATACGTTGAACAATTGCTTATATTGTTTATAAGAGTTCAAAATTACATAATGTGACTAAGAAGAAACATAAACTTAACAAAGGTTCAGAATTACATAATTTGATTAAGTAGAAACAAAGACGGACTGCTTAGATCTATTAGACATAACTACGAAACCTAATAGACTGGCTAGCCTTTGCGTTAGAAATCGAGTTGTTTCAGAGATTACATGAGGATTTTGAAAACGTGAGCCTGATTCATATTCTTCTTAGTAGGAATGGTCGGGCGGACTCATTAGCAAGAGAAACAAGAACTAAAGACTATTTTCTCCCATATAGATCAGACATGGATAGACAAAGGTGCTTCTTAGAGAATCTGCTCGTCTACCACCACTTGATCTCGTGTAATTAGATAGTTGACAAAAAAATTAAGTAAAAACATTAATTTAAAATGGATTGCATCCGAAAACTTGTGACGATAATACTCCACATATAATGTTCATGTGTCCGAGCCACCAAGCCCAAAGACATGTTGAACAAGTCAAAGGCCGCGTCGATTGAAGGGCGTTCTGAAACAATCTCCATAAGAAAACCTTTGTCAAAGAAAACCATTAAAAAGATAAAGAGAACTTTTACTGTTTAGAGGTAGATATTATGCTGATATTTTTATGTAAGTTCCAGTTAATAGATATAAAGGTTTATAAATAGTTTTGTTTTTTGGATACCAATGAAAGATTGTACACTTTTATTAAGTTGCACAACATTGCAGTGATAGCTACATTGACTTTGTGTGCATAGTTTGAACTTACATCTAGTTGTTCCTAATAATCCGGTTTTTTTAGTTTGTTAATGGTTGTGCGTTAAATCGTTTGAGCTTACATTTAGTTGAACATTAATTCAAAGTTATAGAATAAGTTGAGGCTATTTATTTACAATTATAAAGTGAAAATTTATTAAAAATGGTTGTCCGTAATACAATACTCCCTCTTTCATTATAAGTGTCACTTTAGGTTTTTGCACACGGATTAAGAAAACAATTAATTTTGCATATTTCTATATAAAAACACAATTACCTATACACCTAACCATATTTCAACCAATAAAAAAATAATCTGCAGCATAAAATTAATAAATTTTGCATCGAAATTCAAAAAACGACACTTATTTTGTAACAAAAAAACTTCTCTAAAATGACACTTATTCTGAAACGGAGGGAGTAATACCCAGCAAGATCTCTTTAACTTCTATGCAATATCTCTAACTTTTATGTCAACTTTCTAGATATTAAGTAGTTTAGGTTGACAAAAATATATAAACTGTTGTTTAATTAATAATAATTCATTTAAACATATGAAAGTTGTTCTAATCACCTAAATTGTTAGTAAAACTATAATTTATTATTTAATTAATAGGTAAAACTAATTATAAGCTAAAATATGAATAAATACAATTACTTGCAAGTTGCAAATAAGTAAAACATGTGTCATTTAGCTTAGAGTTTAGTGTGAACAAATGTGAACACATAGTGTGAGCATGATGTGAAGTTTTTTGGTGCATTTATAGTTTTGTTAACAGTTGTGCTTGTTACGTTTTATATTTCTACTAATTTTACCGTAACTTGAAAAAATATTATAAAATTAAATTACTTTTACCAATAAGTTTATGTTGTGAAAATATATTAGGTTATATATACATATATTTAATTTTTAGACAACTATAACTTCTTAAATACTTTTTTTACTACTAGCCAATTCAACTAACTAATTATAAGCTTAACTGACGAAAATGTAATGATTGCACATAGCTAAGCTAGTATTAAGGCTTCAAATGGTATGCATATAAAGAAACCGCAGATCAAATCCAAAATGAAGATCATGCAGAACAAATACAGATCATGCAAATCATGTAGAACAAATGCAGATCTAATAATTAAGTCAATTTCTTGAATAAGTATATTTGACCAAATGTTAAAATAATTTTATAAATTAAATATACAAAAATTACAAATCCTTATTAATTATTTTATTATTCTAATAAATACAAAGAAAATTTAAACATTATATAAAAAATAAATAAAATTATAGCATACAATAAATTAAAACATTAATTTTTGTTTGCCCATAATGTATTTGCAATAATTTCTCTAATGTTTGCCATAAGTTTTCCTTGTCCAATTCCGCTTCTTCCAAATCACTTTGTTCAACCAAAGAACTAGCATGGCCAATCTCTGTATATATCATCTTCATAGAAAAATTTGAAATTATAATAAAATTGTGTAATCCATTGTTGGTGTAACAACTTTTTTTTGAAAATGCATATCATATCTCGGGAAGTCACAAAGAATCCTCCATTTTTTCTTCCATACTCCAAATTTTCTTTCAAGAACAAAGCGCAAAGATGCATGATATCTATTAAACAACTCTTGTTTGTTTCTGGGAGGAGGACCACTTTCGAACTGTGACATATGATACCTTACAACCTCATTTCGTGAAGATTTAAAGGAGCCAAAAATCCTTGTTTATTTGGATAGCCAGAGTAAACTAAATAATACTTATCGGTTGGAGGTAAAGGAAAATCATAATCATTGTCTTGCGTCATTTTGAGAACTGATGTATCATGACATGAGCCTGGTGCTCCATTCCAAATGTATTTGAATAACATATTTAAGTCACATATCGCCATTATATTAAACGATGTAATATTTTGTCGATTCTAATACATTCCTTGTACTTCCGGCTTCACTGTAGCGCAAACATGAACTCCATCCATAGCTCCAAAACCACTGAAATAAGGCTAATATCTTTCATCTGTTACTAGTCGTTTTGGAACCCGTCTCAGTTCTTGTGTTGTTGGAGTCTTGATATAGTCACAAGCAAGAATTTCAGTCGCTCGAAGCACTTCAAAAAAAATCGGTTTACTGTTTCTTTTGTTCGTCCAAATCGTAATCCAACATTTCTCTGAACTTCATTATGCCCACATATCATTAGAGACATAACGACACTCTCTTCAATGCTTACATTTAATGTTGGTTGTAAAGCATATGTCGTTTGCAATTTCTCACACAAAGTGCGAAAAAATGCCAACAGACATCCATAATAGCTGAAGACAAGCAACATCATCTTCTTGCAGTCAATCCCATATATTTCTCCATCCCAAACCACCATCAGTTTGAGTTGGTCCTCTTTCAAAATATCAATTGTAATAACTTAATGATGGCTGAATTATCAACTCTTTAAACTGCTCATTTTCCAAATTCGTAATTTAGATTTTGAACACCATATGGTCGCAACTGACATATATGAAACGCCTACAATTTCATAAATATGACGTAAAATTTAAATACAACTTTTAAGAATTCAATAAATACTAAATCAAAATCTTAAGCACACATTATAATTTAAATAAAATTTAAAAATAATTCATAATACTTAATTGATATTACAAAAACATAAAGTGAAACATGACATAATTTTCAATAACAAACAACAAACACCACGAAACTAATCTTCATCCTCAGATTGAGTTTGATGACTTTCATTTAAATTTGGTCCTTGTTTATTGCCCCATATATTGAATAGTCCTTCTCTTCTGCGTGTTCTTTGTGTTTGTGTTTCTGAAGAATAATTTGTGAAATCAAATTCTGGTGATACTCTTAAATGAGTGTTGGCTGAGATGCGACCTTGTGCTTCTAGTGAATCTATTTGTTGATAATTAGTGTTTGTTTATGCTTTTGGTCCCACTGAAAATACACGTTGGATATTTGAAGGTGTGACCCACATATTTGATGATGATCCCCACTGTTGAGCATTTAGCGGTGTACCCCATTACAGAGCATTTGATAATGAACCCCATTGTTGAACATTTGGAGGTGTACTCCATTGTGGAACATTAGATGATGAACCCCATTGTTAAAAATTTGGAGGTGTACCCCATTGTGGAATAATAGATGATGACCCCATTGTTGAGCATTTGGAGGTGCACCCCATTGTGGACCATTTGATGATGAGCCTGATTGTTGAGCATTTGTAGCTGTACCCCATTGTGGAACATTTGATGATGAACCCTTTTGTTGAGCATTTGGAGGTGTATCCCATTGCTGAGAAACTTGGCTCCATGATCTACCTGAAGTTTGACCCCATGAATTATTACCGTCGGAAGATATATTACCAGAAAAACAACCACTCAAATTTGGGCTTCCTGAATTCTGGCCCGAGGCTAACTGTTTTCCAACAAACTCGTTGTTCTGTCATCTTTGAATGCTTGAATGCATGCCCAATAAAAGTCAGTGTTCTTTGGAACTTCCATCGATTCAAATATCTTGACAGCCCTGTCACATTCATCGTAATTATCTTGATTGAAAAAAATCTGGACGCAATTGTTGTAGACTTTGGCGTTGAAATTCTCTAAAACCATCCATCGTATTTGTTAGAGTTGTCTGCAATGATTGGTTTTTTTCCGACTTCCTCGTGAGCTGGTTCTTGCAGAGGCTCATGAACTCCCAACAACTCTATTTATAAAACTTTCATGTCTTATTCTTCCTTGTTGTTGACCTCTCGAAGCATGATTTTGAGATGGCAGATCTGGTGGCATATCTTGACGCAAGGATTCACGAGTAAACTCACTGGTGGTTCGTATTTGATCGTTGATGTTAACACGATACACATCTTCAATTTCTTGTGTCTCTGGAACTTGAGTTTCTCGCATATCATCACCAAATGTTTCTGAATTGAGATAACCTTAATCAGCAGCTAAGCCTTCGTTCATAATCTCTTCTCTCCTTTGGTTCACAGAGTATTGAGATTGCGAAAGAACGTCATATAATTTGAAACACCGTTGCATGATATCCCAAAACTCTGGCGGCTTTCATTTAAATGATTTTATAATCTTACATACCTATCAAAAAATTATATTTTCTATTATTAAAAAATTATATTAAAAGTTATTTAATATGTATTAGGTAAATTAATGATTAAAAGTACTCATTTCACGACCTTTCCACCATGAATCCAATGCAGAAATCATAGATGTAACATGATCAACTGAGATACCCGTTGAGTTTTGCATAAGACTCATATACTTCTGGTACTTTCTTTTCATTTGATCAAGTTTTTCTCGGAAATATTTGTAGTTTATATCAAGATTAAACTCTTGGTTGAACTTGTCAGTTATAAAATCTTTACGAAGTGGTGACGGGTCTTTTAAATGATATTTATTCATGGCAAGTGCTTGATCATACAACTCAAGAAATATTCATTCTCGCTTATGATCCAATTTCAAATACTCTTCATTCTAGAAAATTCAGAAATTGATAATTCATCATTTATAACTAACGAAACAAAAATAAATAAATATAATAGTAAATATTTTACCCGTTCTGATGTTTCTGTTTGACGTGCATTAGAGTTCACGTTTTGTCCACGGTTAGACACCACATCTACAAATTTAAAATAATATTAGGTTTATAACATAAGCACTATTAATTATAAAATATTATGTAATTTATATGAATAATTAGAAACTTAATTTAATGAGTAATTTTGTGGTATAATATATTTATACAAAATAAGTAAGTTTTAAAAAAAATATTATTCAGCATAAATTTCAAATTATGTCTAAATATTAAAGTTCTTTTTAATTCAATAAATTAATTAATTATATTCAATAGTTCTGTATTAAAAAGAGAAATTACCAATAATAACATAAGTTAAGTACCACTTTGCAAAAAATACACATTATCAAAAATATATTAAAATTTGGATTAATACTTTAGTGATTATTGTTTAGGGTTAGTGTTAAAGAGGTGAGGTTGAGTTTTTAAATTTTTAATAATATTTAGAAAAATTAATTAAGGCTATTTTCATCAAAAAGTTAAGGTATTTTTGAAGATAGTCATTCATTAAAGGTAAATTGCAAAGTGGTATTAAACTTAGGCTAGAAATGAAATTCCCCCTTATTTTTAATACTAATTATATACCATAGTTTTTGTATTATTCTTAATACATATAGATAGACAATATTTCAGTGTTTAAAAAGTTAATTAGTTTTCTGTATTATTTTAAAAATTAATTATATACCATAGTTTTTTGTATTATTTTTAATACATATAAATATAAAATATTTCATTGTTTAAAAATGTTAATTTGTTTTTGTAATTAATTATATATCATAGTTTTTGTGTTATTTTAATACATATATATACAATATTTCAGTGTTTTAAAAAATTACTTAATTTTATTTATTATTTTTAAAATTAATTATATATCATATTTTTTGTATTATTTTTAATACATCTAAATATACAATATTTCAGTGTTTAAAAATGTTAATTATTATTTTTATAATTTTAAAAGTTAATTATATACCACTGTTTTTGTGTTAATTTTAATACATATAGATATACAATATTTCAGTGTTTAAAATATTAATTATTTTTATTATTTTCGTATTCATTATATACCATATTTTTTGTATTTTGTATACATATAGATATACAATATTTCAGTTTTTAAGAATATTAATTAGCTTTTTGTATTATTTTTTAATATTAATTATATACCATAGTTTTGTATTATTTTTAATACATATAGATATACAATATTTCAGTGTTTGAAAATTTTAATTAGTTTTTGTATTATATAATATTAATTTTCCTTAAATGTTTTTAAATAAATTAATAATGTACCATCATTATTTTTATTGTTTTAATAATTATAGATATAAGAGACAAACTGAAAAATAAAAAAATAAAACTAATTAAACATAATATTAAATTACATGCATGTGTTATAGTACATATAAGAACGAAAAATATATTTACTATTTCATTGTTTAAAATAATTAATTATAAAACGTAATTTTATTATATATATATATATATATATAAGCAATTAATACATGGAATATCTATAACATGCATAAATTCATTAAATATAAATATCAATTAAACAGTTGGTTAAAGTACATGCACATGTTATAGTACATGAAAACAATAATTTGATCTTAATTTGGTGTTATTGAATATAAATTCACTTACTTTTAAAAAATCAAAATTTTCATAATCTATTGAAGAAACAAAATAAAAACGTACTTGTTTGTCTTAATTGTTTAGTGGATACAATTGTGTGAGATAACATGAAGAATATGAAAATTAATTAAACATAATATAGAAAACAAATTTTAAAGTTCTATATAAAATGAAAGTAAAACACTTACCTAATAGAGAAGAATTTTGGTTTGTGAAATAAGTAAATGATGAGTTGTTATATTTATAGGCAAAGTGAAAGAGAAAAAAAGAAAGTTTCTACCAACACCATTGGGCCTGTGCATCGACCAACACCTTTTGCCTCATGTTTTGCATGAGAGTTTTTTATTAGAAAGTTTCTTCTGCATGCAGTTAATTCTATTTTTTATTATTAATTTTTGGTCTCTCTTTTTATGCGCGAATAGACATTAAATGCATGACTATATACATCACATGTTCTCCTGCTTTTCTACTGCTTTTGCTCGGCGTGACATTACCCTAAAGAACATGTAAACATTAAGAGGTGTTATCTAATAGACACCTCCACTAATTGGTAACCCATGGAAACTTTTCTATCTCTCTATTACTACTACTACTTTATCTCTTCATTACCACCTTTTTCTATCAGAAATTTTCTATCTCTCCAAATCTTTCAATCTTCAAATAATATCGAGATAATGGAAACATTCCCGATTCTTTTTGTAACTAAAAAAATATAAGTTTTAGTCGTGGAATATATGGCTGCTAACTCCTTCGAAGATCTATAAATACTAAGAGCGATATGCAAGTCTATGTATGCAGAGCGTCCCTGAGTTTATGCATCTTTTGATGTGTTTTAACTTACCTTAATACATACATACACCTCACTTGTTTCAAACTTGCTATGCAGCTATGCTAATGAAACCCCGAGTACACTTACATCAAGGGTGTACAATTTTTTTCCACATTTGACTTTCAAGAAGAAGGACTTGCTTGATGAAGAGAGGATGCATGGTTCTAGCGTCAGTTTTACACCTAAGCTATGACACAAAAGATATTTTGGAATGATGAGGAGTATTTCTCTCGTTTCACAAGAAAATCTGTTGATAGGATGGGCATGGTGATTAAATCTCTACGCTACGGTTGGGTTATGGCTCAAAACGATGCGTTTGTAACGAAAAGAGATGAGTTCATGTCATATGTCATCCCATTGTTATATTGTTTCCAGTGTTCTCTCTATTTGGATCAAGATTGGTATCTTTGGCACATTGAAAATAATAAGAGTGAAGACATGTGTAACAATGCTTTTGGATCAAAAAGATTGGTCTTTTATTCTGTGATTTTGAGCCAATGATAGTTTTACCAGACACTGGAATTTGGTGATTCCAACATAATTATTTCAGTTTCAAGTTTTCTTTTCTTTCTCGTTTGGTAAAATACAATTGTTTGAACATTTCGTTTGTAATATATATTAATATCTATTTTTTTATGCAATTTTAACCAATATTGGTTGGTTACAACATTTAATGTTTAACAAACATAAGTAGGTCTACAAACTGTTACATTGTTTTAATATACCATATATTAACGAAAAATAATGTGTAACTGGTTAAGTTAGTATCGTAGTGAATTAGGGTTCACATCCTAAAATTTGTCCATATCATCCTGATTGTCACATAATAAAACTCGGTGAATGCCACAGGAGGGAAATTGCGAGACGGAATAGTCGGAAATGATTTCAGAACTGAGAAATATATCGCACAAAGAAGGAGACAATGCCGAAAAACTATTTTTTTATATGTGTTCTTCTTTGAAAAAATCTTATTCATATTCTCGGATTGATTTGATTCTCAAAACTATTTTCTAAAACTATTTCTTTTTGAGTTTTAATCCATTTAAATTGGATATATCTAAATGGTCGGGTCGGTCGAGTATAAACTCAAATAACCCATATCTGATTTTTATTAGATAACCAAATGGGGCTGGTTTTTGAAAATAGTTCAATAATTTAGTCCAATCGCTAGTTTACTAAAGTAATTCTTTTAAATTTTGGTGGGTCTTAGACTTAATATACGCTATCCGTTATCCGATTTGGTATTCACTCCGATCTATTCTGAAAAACGGATATCCAAGAGGTCCGGATTTGGATAGTGATTTTACGGATCCGAAGAATCTGGATAGTGAAAAGTTTAGGTCTGAATATAATTATATTTATATACATATATATAGATATTAAAATATTTTTAAAATATTAAAATATATTTATATATAATTTTTCTACAAAATAAAAAAATTTATTTTTATTAAATTACATTGATTTTCATTTTTTACAAAATAAATAATTTGTAAATTAGTTAGTTTTTAATTTAATTTTAAAATTTTAATTATTTTTTTAAAACGAATCCAGATATCCAAGACTATTCGGATTTTTAATGCGGATATATAACTCCGGATATCCATAAAACCTTAATCTGGATATCCGGAAAACACTAATTCGGATTTGAATAACGATTTTACGGACCTAGCGGATCCGGATATCCTAAAATACTTTGGATATGCGATCGGTCCCACCACTACATTAAACTGTCTTTTACTCTCCATTTTCAAGTAGAATAAATCAAAAAGAAATTCATGGGTGTAGAAAGTACTTTTAATTTGGAAAAAAATACTTAAAAATACACGGAGTAATTTCTATTTGTTAATAAAATACATGAATTATTTTGGATCCCCGTTTAATACACGAACTAATTTGTAATGTTTATTAAATACACAAACTTTTGAAATTCGCAGATTTTACATAATTTTTAAGACGGCGTCAACTACATGTAACGAAAGTGACGTGACGACGGCGTTACTGTTTAACTAGACATGTGTTTAACTTACATAAAAAAATTCTTTAAAAATACACAAACTAATTTTTATTTGCTAATAAAATACACTAACTATTTTGGATTCCCGTTTAATACACGAACTAAATTTTATTTGTCATTAAATACACAAACTTTTAAATTTGTATATTTACACATCGATTTAGACGACGTCAACTATGTTTAATAGAAGATGATGTGGTTAAACTGTGAAAAGCACTCTCGCTCTCAGTCAAAACCTCTCAAATCGATTGAATCTTAATTCAAGTTAGTTCCAGTTTGAGTTTGACACCATAATCTGTTCCAACCTCTTTTATTCTCCAAATTTTGTATTTATTCTTCTTCTTCTTCACATTAATTTTCTTTTCTATTGTATCGAAGTGAAGTCAGTTTCCACGTCGTGAGAAAGGACGAAGAAAACTTTTTGAAAACTACCTAGTTTTCTTCGTTCTTTTTCACAACATGGAAATCAAATTCATTTTGAAACGATATAAAGGAAAATTAAAGTGAAGAATAAGATAAAAAAACAAATTTTTGAAGAATAAAATAGGTTGAAATAGATTATGGTGTCAAACTCGAATTGAAATTAACTTGAATTAGGGTTCAATCGATTTGAAAGTTTTTGATTGAGAGCGAGCATGCTTTTCACAGTTTAACCACATCATCTTTTGTTAAACATAGTTGTCGTCTAAATCGATATGTAAAATATGCAAAAATTTAAAAGTTTGTGTATTTATTGAGAAACAAAAATTAGTTCGTGTATTAAACGGGGATCCAAAATAGTTAGTGTATTTATTAAGAAATAAAAATTAGTTTGTGTATTTTAAGAAATTTTTTATGCAAGTTAAACACATGTCTAGTTAAACAGTAATGTCGTCGTCACTTCCGTTAAATGTAGTTGACGCCGTCTAAAATAGTGTGTAAAACCTGCAAATTTCAAAAGTTTGTGTATTTAATAGACAATACAAATAAGTTCGTGTATTAAACGGGAATCCAAAATAGTTCGTATATTTTATTAGCAAATTGAAATTAGTACGTGTATTTTTAAAGATTTTTCCCTCT